>JAOEGS010023923.1:5863-34983 GCA_025447755.1 Corythornis vintsioides
TAACATGTGTGGAACTTGTCACAAGTGCATATTGAAGAAACACTGCAGATCCCAAGCCTAGCAGTGGTAGAAAGGCCAGATTAATTTCATGGGCCATGACTGTGAAGCTACAGAGCTGACCCCCACAGGGAGAAAGAAGTTCACAGCATTCATATCAACCTCCACGCTGCCTTCTCCTGGGGTTTTAGAAGACCTTGCACAGTGGGATGTGAACGTGCTTTGGGCTTCACAAGACTACTGGAGTACAAATGATTACTGTTCATATTAGAAGGGGAAAAAACACCTTATGCCTTGAAGCTAAAATTGCCTGAGGAACAAAAACTGCTTAAATGTCACTATTGCTAGGAGGAAGCTCCTGGTGCAGCTCTTATTGGATGTTTCTGATGCTGGTTTCTAAAACACAGCTGACTGTCAGATGCACTCCTTGGAACTGCCTGTTTGCACGAGGCAAACGTGCACCAGGATTAGACAGGTCTGGTTATGTGCAAAGCATTGTTAAACCTCTGAATTTATGTAAAGTTTTCTTCAAGGAAATGGAAATGTATACTCTTCTCAGGACATCAATTTTACTTGGGTAAAATTTGCACTTGAATTGGCTCTTTTACTACTATTGTGATGGGTGGCCTGGGCTGGATCCCTTTCTAAGCCTGTTATTTTTCATTAAAAAAAAAATTCAGTTTTTTATTTTCTCTCTCTCTCTCTCTCCACTCCCATTCCTTACTCTTTCAAAACTACTTTTTGAAGCAAAGAGCATGAGGAGAAGAAACATCAGGTGAAATAATTTAATGACATGTAATTAACATCCCTGCAGCTGCCACTGATGTAAGAAGGGGTCATGGCTGCAGATGAAACTACCCCCAGTGCCAGGGGCTTGCCAAGACATTGCTCTGGGAAGTTTATCTGAGGTGAGGAATATCTGTGAAGCAGAATTTCACAAATATCTGATTTTGGGTGTGTTCTCCACATCCATAAAAAAAGACCCCAATCAGCTTCATCAGTCAGAAGAACAAATACCATGAATAAAACCATGTTCTCAGGTAAGGATTTTATTTTCCTAGAATCAAGAAGAAATGAGTAGGGAAAAAGTCTCTGATATCAGTACAGCTCTACTAATAAGTAGTGTAGAGTCTTTATACTAAAAATATCTGGCTTTGCATTTCATTATAGTTAAAAATAAAGGCAATGCATATTTCAGACAGAAATGTATCATGCTAAGAGTACTCTAGAGTAATGAGTTGTAATTCATGATGATTTCCAGGGACTTCAGCAGGAGAAAAGACATTCTTAATGTTCTTTTTAAATCTCTTCTCTTTTTATAAATGACTCAGCAATTATTTAATAAAGCACAATTTTTAGAACTTGGAGCTGCCTTTCTACAAGTGAAGTTGTGCAGTGCCAGTTCATCCTGGAGGGACCCAGAAAGGACAGAATCTAGTTTTCTCATTATTGGTGATTCTGAGTAGTTTCTCTTTGCAGTATCACTGGTCCTATCTCCACCAAGAGATGTTGGCTAGGCATCTGGTGACAAGGCAGCCCTACCTCTCAGCAGCCCTTTGTCTCCACTTCTTTGCTGCCTCATGATATAATAATGTTGCTTTTTTTTGTTGGTTTTTTTTGGTTTGGGGTTTTTTTTTTGTGTGTTTGTTGCTTCTGATACCTAGTAATATTACCACAAAAATCAAGTTATGATGGGTGTGGATTCCTTTTACCAGTTTTCAGTGGTACCTGACAACATGTCTCTTCAAAGTGCACAAATCAGTGCCTCTTTGATGACTATCATGGGGTGTGTTAAGCCCAGTATAGCTAACTGGCTGAAAGAAGTGACATCCTACTATAGTCCTACTCTGTATGGAGTTTTGGAGTTACTTACAATGTAAGAAAATCTATTAACTAGTGTCAAATAAGGGAAGAAAAAGGTGGTGAAAGGACTGGAAGGCATGACTTATGAAGATGAGCTTATCTCAATAATTTCCTGCATTCCCTTCGATGAGACAGCCATTTGAACTTAAATACATCTGAGGAAAATTTTAATCAGTCACTGAATCATTTTACAGTAGGAAATATTAACTCATTACATAGAATGCCTAAGGTCTTGTTAATGTTTTTCATTTAGTTTTCAGCAAGTGCTCAGCTATGCAAACTGCCATAAAACATGTTTCTTGTGCTGCTGTGCTGGGGCATCTAGGTCCCAGAAAGGTGGCTCAGTTTAGGATTAATTGTCAAAGTCAACCCTGGTTTTCTACTAGGTAAATTCTTGCAAACCTGGTTCATGAGGCTGTGTGTGTTCAATTAGCTCTGTTTGTCTTTGCACACTGCCAGCACTCTTCAGATCTGCTGAGATAATGGATGTGATATAGATATGGCTATAAAGTTTAAACCAATTACTGGTAATGTGCTATTCAAAAAATGATAATGGAACTATATAATTGCAGTTAAATAAGCACTGATTTAAAAAAAATCTTTAATGATACCAGAAGTTCCAGTCTTTCCTTACATGCATTTCCATTTAAATAAAAAGCTAAGAAATTGTCACTCAAGCTGTCATCTAGAAAAAATATACATCAGATATATATTGGAGGCAGGAACTTCAGTTCCTTTCTAAACAATGCTGTAGATGAATAACACTGTGAAGCACAGAAGCAATTGCCCAAGACTCCATTCACTCCCAAGAGCACAGAAGCTATTGTAGCTTAATGCTTATTATTATTTGTTTATATATTATTTGCAATGTGCTCGTGACTTGCCAGGCACAGCCCAGGCTGTTAAAAAGGGACTTTCTATTTCCAAGATGGACTATAAAAGAAAGACAGGGATTTTGTTTTGTCTGCACCATAATTTACAGCCTTCAGTGAAAAACTCACTGAGATGTATGATATAACACAGTCTAAGCTAAATGCTCAACATACAGATAGAGGAATTTCATGTTTCAGCTTTCCCACACTAATGATGGTTTTTTATGTGGGGACTCTAAATATGAGAACACACGTGAAAGAAAATGCAGAGTTCAGAAAAGCATTTCAGCAATTCCTCATTAAAGCCCCAAATGAGGGTCATAGAGAGGGGATTTAAGCAATTACAGCAAATCTAACCATTTGGAAAACAAATGAATGTAATATATTAAACCCAATTGTTTTGCAGAGAGGAAGAAGTGGTACCTCCTTGGTGCAAAACATCAGTCATGAGGGAAAACAAGTAACACTGAGCTAAAGTAAACTCTGCAAAGTGAATCCAGAATTAGACAGGTTGAAAAGAAAAGAAACTGGATGCCATGGGAGGAAAGAAAGAGGGAGTGTGGTGAAGTGTGATGGTTCCAATGCAGCATCTCCAATATGTGAGCCAGCAGGTAGGACCCAAAAGGGAGCCAGAAAGGGTTTTGTACCACTCACCCTGGCAATGCTGAAAAGTCAGGGAGCCAGATGTGAGTGAGATCCATAGTTCTGACAACTGTGTTCAGTCCAGAAGTGTTTGCTAGATATGCTGAATTGGCAAGCTCCAGAGAGAAGTATTTAGTAGGAGCTTGGGATGGCTGGAGATGGGGTTACTGCACTGGGAAAGGGCAGTGAGTGGCTCCATGCTGATATTTCAGCTCTCATCATGCCCATGCAGTCACCTGAGATGAGAAGCACAGTGCACACAGCCCAGTGAAGAATTTCACATGAAAATCCAGGAGCAAGAACAAAGCCCAAGGCAGGCTGTGTTGTGCTCAGGTTTGGCTTAGAATTATGAGACCATCCAAATCTGTCAGATATGCAAAAAAAGCCTAGAATTTGAGCAGGATTCTGTAATAAATGCTACTTTTATAGCACTTTTGAACATAATTTAAACTGATCAACTAAAGAGAATATCAGAAGGTCGTAATAACAGTATAGAATTTCATATTATTAACTCATTTTTTGGGTCAGTCTGGGTCATGCTGCTGATGACTTGGTTTCAGACCGTGCTGGGAAAGATACAGATCATCCAGGGTCACTGAGGGAGGAGACCATATGGGTAGGAATGGCACCAACTCTAGGAAAGTGTCAGCTGCCAGAGGAGATGCTGGCATTGTGAGGATCAGCATCTGACCCATTGTTGATGCCACACCTTTGGCAGTGAGGCTCAAACTATCTTCTGCAAGCAGGTGGCTCAGCCTCAGGAGAGGAACTGCAGCCTCTGGGTTGCTGTGTTTGTCTGAGCCAGGGAAAATGTCCATGGGCACTTTTGGCTCACGGCAAGTGCAGAGTGCTCTATTCACCAAGGGGAATTGAGCTGTTTGCAGGAGCTGTTACTGGAGTTCAGGTGACATGCAATAACTCGTTATGCCACATTAATTTGATTATATGTCTGGCCTGAAGGTGTATCTGCTATCATTCAGTGCCTTGCATTTGTGATGAGCTGAACAACACATCCCTGTGAAGCAGACATTTGCCTGAATGAATAATGAATACCCATCTGGAACCTCCTTTTGTCTCCCTGCTGGTGTGGCTTTCAGGGGGTGTATTTGCCATGGGGAAGAAGCACTCTGCGTGGACTCAAAAGTCAGCAGCAGTCTGTATGACCACTGGTTCTGCATCCAAGTGTGTCTCTGACAGAGGATTGACATTTCATGATTCTTCTTTGCTTGAATTGGAAATTGCCAATGAGCTGGAGTTTTCTACTTAATTTGTTTTTAGTCAAGTGACAGAGTGATTTCCAGCCCTTTCCCAGTCTGATGCAATGCCATCAGGGCACTCAGACCAAAGTTTAGCACAGAGTTCCTTCCTGCCTTAAAGGACTAAGTCATACCTGCTCTGGAGAGCAGGGGCAGTGGGAAACCACTCTCAATTCCGTGCAGGTTGTTAGCTTTGCTATTGGTTTTATTGCTATTTATTGGTTTGGTGTGTATGAACACGTACAAAATACAAAGATATGAACTAGCACATACCCTACCATCATCAGGCAGGTGGAAATGAGGTGCCATGAGGAGGCTGTCAGGTTTCAAACCAACAGTGATGTCTTCATAATTTCACTCAAGCATAAAAAAACAGAAAATAGTGTTCAAGAGACTGGAAGGGGCAAACTTGCCAAATGGAAACATGAAAGGGGTCCCAGGGAGGGCCATGGTCTGGGGTGACAGTGCTGGCAGAGCACTGAGATTTGAGCTGGAGCTACTATCCCACCAAGACCAATGGCACAAAGTGGTGTGACCAGCCCCAAGGCATTGGCAGCACAGACTGTCCCCAGCAGGAGCTTTGGGGGTTCACCCAGGCAGGGTGCACCCTGTTAAGGCAGTAGATTTTTATACTGGTACCATCCATAGTAAGCACCATGGCAAGGTAGGATGCTGCCACATCCCTTCATCTGGGAAGCAGTGGTACCAGCTCAGGCAAGGGGGCTTCCAGTGTGACCAAATGTCCTCTGTCCTACTAAAGGTCTTTGTTTCTTTCACTGAACCCAGCAGAAATGGTTCATATCAGAACAGCTTCTTTGTGTATGCAGGAGGAGTTATTGGCTGAGCAAACTAAACACCAATAAAGCTGAGATAATGAACCATTATTTATGCAGTGGAGCCATTATGCTTTTATTTATCACACTCACTGTAATTACAGTTTCACCAGACCTGACAGTAACAGATCCTCTAATGATGTATCCAAAGAAAGGATTTATTTGAAAAAGAAAAACCCCACAAGTGTTAGTCATAACTTAACTTTCTACTGGAAAATTTTAGAAAGTGAGAGGCAAAATGTAAATAATGGACTTAGTAAGAAAATATTTTTTAACTCTTTGTCATGTTTCCAACCTCATTAACACTCTGAAAGGTCACAGTGAAAGCTGCTGTGGTACTGCAGAGGTGGCTATTGACAGAGGTAGTGGCTGTTTTATAGCATGGGATCTAATAAACAAGAACTACAAAGATGCTTGTGGAAAAGTGAGTGATGGCAAACAGAGAACCCTTCTCAGACAATAAAACTTGCTTCATGGCAGCTTCACCAGGTCTCCCACATTTTCAGTTGTCACCAGGTCTCTCACATCTCTCAGGTTTTCAGATGAGTTGACTTTCCTGAGTTCTGCTCTGTCATCAAAATGTCAGTCTCCTATCCTGATGTTTGTTAAAAAAAAAAAAAAAGACATAATTTGTAAATTAGATGTAACCTGTTGTTTGTTTGGGATATTTCACTAATCAGATATATCTGTGCAGACCAGACTCTTCATAAATATTAATAAAAAGGCAAAACTCCCTAGTCCTCCTATAATGGAAGAAACAAAGCATATTTTTCATAACCCAAACCAACAAAAGCTAAATGGTTGGCAGATTTACCTATGTCCCTTTACTTTTATAGGCTGAAATAATAAACTCCCTTCAATAGGAAAATTCTACATAGAAAACACAAACTAGTGGTAAGGAATTCAGGTGCCAGAGCAGAGTCCACAACAGTGCTGAGATACTTTTGCACCCCTGAGGAAAATGAATGTGTGGTAGAGCTGTGGCAGAAGTAGCCTCGGGCTGAAAATGTGATGCTGTGAGTGACACCAGCTCCCCATCTGTCTGGAGAAATAAAGTCTGTGTTGGTGAGCAAATAAGTAGCAAAGGGAAGCATTGAATTTCTCCCAGAGAAGCCAGAAAGAGGCACTGATTTCCTCTGTTGGACAAAGATGCCAGTGCTAAGTTGGCTATTTATTCTTTGAGCTGGATAGAAGTCTGAAAGATAATTTTGTCATTGTAAATGCCAGTGTTTAAGGCAGACACTTTTTATCATCCATAGGCATGAAAACTGAGATGTAAATGGGAACAAAGAAAAAGATCTATTTGGATACAACATAGTTGATAAACTACCCTGTAATTCTCTCCACAGCATGGTGTGTACTTCCTATAACAAAGGCATCTATTCTATGTGTGTTGTTTGCCTACATACCCTAAGAAAGTAGAAAAATAAAAATTGCATTTACATAAGAAAAATGTATTTTAAAAATTCAGTTGATCAAATTCAGCTCTGGAGGAAACTGCCTTTGCCATCTGTGGATTGGTTTGGTCTGAAGCATCTGAATCTCAAAAGCTGTTAAAGGAGAGATGGTTGTCTTGGCTACCTTCCCACAAATTAAGAAGCTGATTGCAGAGCCTGTGTTAACAATATCAAGACATTTGCCTCTCATTTGTGCAAAATCACTTAATCACTTTTCCACAAAATGGGATTTTAGAAAGATGTGATTGGATGAAGTTTCACGCTATGTACTTCTGGTGAGATCATCCAGGGATTTCTCAGGAGGTGTAATTGGGAAGCTGTGGTGCTGTAATTAGGGTAAGAGGAGTTTGGTAATAGGAAGCAGAGAGATACTGTATTAGTAGAAGAATGTCTGAAAATTGTTCAGCTGTCTGTACTGCCCTTGCTACTGGAGAAAGGGAATTAACTACCTCAGAAGTTGGTTGGGTACCTAAGAGAAGCCTGACATAAAAGCATTAAGTGCTGTCAATAGACAGTATTCCTTTGGAATAATGTGTCTAAAAAAAGCTCCTGGAACACATGCCCTTGTATTCAGTCAGACTGGGGTCATTTTCCTGGATTCAAAAACACAGCTTCACTTCTATTTGAGATATGATGCCTCTACCAGTATTTTGTGAGGCTGAAACTCTGGTACTCTTGCCTGTCATCCTCTGCAGTATATATGTCTTTTAGTATATGTGCATAGTATCTACAGGTAGTATATATATATTTATTTACTTATTTACTTTATTTATTTATTTATTTTCTTTACCTTCTGTTCCTCCAAAAGAAAGAAAAGCATTGGAAAGGAGTGATGACTTTTAGGTGTGCTCTGTGTTTTTTCACATCTGCAAGATTCAGCTACAGATCTAGAAGATCCTTGATAGATTCAGAGAAGAGATGCAGAGAGCTGTGGATGTGTTTTTCTGTCTCTGTAGCTTTGGGAAGTGAAGCAAGCAATCTATTGTTAACTTTGATGGTAATAAACTGCTGGGAGGTTGCAGAGTGGGATGCTGAGATCTCCATGTTCCCACTCTGAGAAGAGTCCAGGCAATACTGGGGACACTACAGACATGCTCAGCTGGAGGAATGGGTGACTCTGTTTGCTGAAGTGCCAGTGAGCCTGTGCTACACTAAAGCCTTATGCTTATAGACATCAAAGTCCATGGAAGCAAGGCATGCTGTAGACCCAAAGCCCAATAATCTCTATGAAATATGCATCCACACTGGCCCAAACATTTTTTTTTGGGTGATGTTCTAGAGCATTTCTGCTGAACTGTTGGATTGTATTAAATGTCTGAGTAGTCTGTTAGTGAGCAAATACAGAATGCTCTTGTTAAAGTTCACTGAACATCATTTGGGTGACTTCCCTGAGTAACACTCTGGATGCAGAAACAGCAGAGCCTTGGCTTTGAGTGTTTGAACTGACAGGAATAAGGGAAGGATAACTGCTATCTACTGCAAAGCTTTAGCATGTGCACAGCTCCTCTGTATTTCATGGCAATTTCATTTATTTTCTCACTACATTTGCTTTTATTAAAGCAGTTCACAGAGGTGTCGTTCCTCAGTTTAGTTCAGTAACAAAACCAAGTACCTCATCACTTGCTATGGGAGAGAAAAACAGATGTCTCAGGCTGTTTTGTCATGCTGACTGGTTTGGTTTTTTTTTGTCAGCTTTTGTCAACAGGGAAAAAATACTCTTAAGGATGCAAGCAAGACAATATTGTTCCCTGGGCTCATTCAAAACTCTTGAGGTGCCATGAGTTTCATAAAGAATTTACCCTGTGTAATGGCTTCCATGAAGCTGCACTCCACTCCCATCCATCAAAAATAAAAGATATTTATGTTAAAACCAGCCTGCAGAACTCACTATGTCTCTGGAAAAGATATATGCAGATTAACAGTAGTAAGCCCTGGGAGCTGAGTAACACAAAGTTACTTTTCCTCCCTGTTTGGGAAGGATTTAATCAGCAGAGTCTATCCTGCTCCCATGGAGTTCAGGAGAATTAGGAATGCATGCCTCAGGCTTTCACAAATATCCTGCCTTAAAATTAATATCAAAAAGTCCACAGTATGAGATGTAAGAGAAAGATCAGTCTTGCTGCATAGTATCTGAGGAACAAAACTGCCCAATACTGCATAAAACATTTTTAGTTAAGTGCCATCTGCCTACCTTTCTTCTAGAGAACTACTTCAAGTTTCTTAAGATCCACCACCTTCAGAGCAAATAAATACATTGCTTTAAAGAGCTGATTTAAATGATGGAAATTGGTGCTTAGAGGAATTTTTACTAGAGATTTGTTAAAGCAGTTTGCATTTTACTTCACCAAGTTTGACCAAATTATTTTTATTTTTAGGTGATGATTTCAAACAAAGCTATCATTCCAGGATAGTTTGACTAAACTGATTACTCTCTCAAGGCTGTGCAAGAGTCTAAAGCATCAATTTAGCTCTAGATATGATAATTAGCCTTTTAATATCCTTTTGGCATTTACGTGTGGCTATAAACTAGTGGCTAAGAGTCAAGCCTGTCACTTCTTTACAGTCCTTCCTCTATTCCAAATAACAGCCCAATTTATCCCCTCATTATACACATTCTATGTCAGCGTATCTGCTCTCAGTTTTGTGGAGTTGTAGAAGGAACAGGAAGACACACAATAGCATATAAATGTCTCAGAGTCTTTCAAATTCATGGCTTCCCTAATCCCTTGCAGTGCTTGGAGTGACATTAATTCTCTACTTTGGCCCTGATTTCCCTCCACTCATTAGTTCTTACAGTAGACATAAATCAGAATATTCTCCTGGGTAAGCTCAGAAATCTTTTCAGGCTTTTTGCTCTCTTGACTTCACATCTTTCCACTTTTCTATAGTGGTTAGAGAAGACCTCCTATCCCAGTTTTTTTCCTGTTAGTGTCTCTCCAGGAGCTCATCTTTGTTTTTCTTCACTTGCTTTGATTCCTCCTTCTAAGCTTCCACTTCTTGAAGTCATTTCTGAGTATAAACTAAAACTTTTTTATTTTTAGCATACAGTATTTGCCTCAGATTCATAAACTTTTAACATCACTATATGGAATCTTATAACCAATAACTAATAATGTATAAATCATAATACCATTTTTCATTCAAATTCTAATATTTGCCTTTCCTTATTAGTCTTATATGTCACACCTTGCCAGAATTTTTTAAGTTGCACCTATTTCAATGAAGGCTCCAAGAGTCATCTGGATGGGAGAACATAAAGTGGTGTTAGCAAACTTCCAAAGGTTTCACCTTTGGAAGAGTTTGTTGTCTACTTGTTTTGGTTCAAATACGAAATCTCACTTTGAGGATCATTAGATTACCTTTCATCTATCTCACCACACTTATAAAAAAACCAAATATTTTCAGCTGTCCATCCTTTTTTTTTGGTTTGTTTTCTTTTGTACTGAATAATTATCCGGATTAGGAGATGAGGAATTTCTCTGTGAGGTATTGGTTTTGTTTCATCTTTTAGAATATCACAAACTCTTTCACAGTACAACTCCAAATCCATAGCTCAGCTAATTTCCCCCCAGTGAAGCAGTAAAGTCCAAAGAGTGGGTCTGAACCAGGCCAATATGGTGGGTGCTACCACCTGGACAGTCAGAGACCTTCTGCAACTCACTGTTTTCCTCTGCAGATTTGCTCCTTGCAGACATACCAACAATTCCTTGGGAACTCAGCAACAAAATAATTGACAAAAATTTGTCCTAGAGATCTCAGTCTTTAAGCATCCTATACAACATTGCATATGTGCATATGCTATATGTGGGAAGGGTAACATATTGCTTTTACTTCTGTCTGTCTGACATAAGATTAAATGCTCCAGAGTTCATTAGCAGTCTCTGCTAAGACACATTTCTCTCTTTTTTTTTTTTTTCAGTCAGACAAAAAAACCCTCCTCTCACTGTATTCATTATAAACCCTGCACTCCAATTCTACTTCAGGCTGACCTCTGCTTTAAAGTGTTGGAGGGAAAAAGATCTCACAGTCCATTTGGTAAGTTAGTATAAACTTTCTCCAAGTGCCCTCTGACAGAATGCACAGAGCAATTAGCAACTCCCTTTTTCCAGAAGGCTTCTATGTGTACAACTTGGGCTGTAACTCTCTGTGACACTCATGCAAGGCTGTGTGGGAATCAGTGCTTGATTAAGACTGTAATTTAATTCTGGGACTGCTGCTACTGCCCGTGAGGCTGTTTCCTGGGTTTTTATTTTCAGTGCTGCAGAACCTCCCCCAGGATCCCCAGGAGAATTAAGCCATAACAGATGATCATCACTGGTTTTAATGTTACTCTATTGCCTAATCATTTTTGCTGCTCATGATCTTAGGAAGATGCTATTAAAAGAGTATATGGCTTTATCCAACAATGGCAGTGTGAAAGAAGAGAGGTTTTAAACTGCACATCTCATTGGATTGCATCACTCATGTGCAAGGTCTACCCTCTCTGGATTGTAAACCACAGTGCACCTGCTGCATTTGGATAATTCCAATCCATGCCTGGTAACTAGTGAAAATTAATGAGGGTGTGCTATATTTAAAGATTAAGTCTCCAAAATGATGGAACAGGGAAGTGAAGAGAGAAAAGCTTTTTCTTGCTCTCCAGCTGTGGTGTGTTGTCATTCATTGGGTTTTCAACTTGTGGTGTTTGATGGGCTCCAGAGGTCAGGAACAAAAAAGCACCAAGTTATCTCTCTGCCAAGAAGATGTCCAGTCTTTGAAGACCTTCTCTGCTTCAGAATATATCAAAAGCTTCTCAGCATCATTATCAGCAATTAAAGAGTCTGTCTGGGGAAAACAGTTTATAGTGTTTGACACTTTTTTTTTTTTGTGACAGTAAATGTCCTCAGGCCCCTGAGGGGGAAAAGCAGGGCTAGGAATTGCAAAGGAGTGATTCCCACAAGTGCTCAGTGTTGTCCCCTTTGCCATCCCATTGAGCTCTGAATGAAAGTCTTCACAGAGGCAGGATTGCACCCAGTCCCCACCTCGGCTGTCATCACTCATGTGGCACCACAGGAAAATAGATGAAACTGAAAGTTGTCAGTATGAAATTGAATATACTATTTGGCTGGTTCAGGGCAGGTATTCTGGCTGTGGAGCCTTACAGTTTCTTGTGGAAATTAACCCTTTCCTAGCCAAACCTAGGACACTGAGGTTGTTTAGTCTGGTGAAAGGGATGCTTAAGAAAAAGTTTTAAAAGTTGAAACAACCATTGAATAATTTACAAGTTTTGAGAATTATTACAGTAATTTTATGTCATAAAACATTTAAAACGTCTTTCTGTTTTATATAGTTCAGAATAAATTTCCCCAAATCTGTGAAATCCTCATGAAGGAAGCATTCCAACTCCCCTCCAATTTTTTAATTAATGCTGGCAGTTCTTGTTAGCTATAGAGCAGGAAGAGCAGAATGAAGGAGAAACATCTTTTAGATGAAACATTCAGTTCAGAAGTCACTGAAAAAAAAAAAAAAGCCCTCAAAATGCAAGGCTTTCTTCTACCATTATATGTTTGAAGACATATTTTGGTTTTATACTTCAGACAGTATTTAGCCTGGACTAAATACTCATACAGCACAATGGCATGCATTGCTGGAGTAGCAGGAGCAGCTCTGCAGTAGCTTTGTCCAGAAGCTGTTGTCCAGGTGAAGCCCCAGAAAATGAACTTGGGTACCTGGAATGAGACCATAGATCAGGACTGATGTGTGCATTAGCATCAGTCACAGCTCTAAAGGGGAAAAACTTATTTTCTAGTCATTTCAGTGGAGAATCACTTAAAATATTTATATTCAGTTTATAATTATTTTTATTTAAGTTCTTAGTACAGAATTGCACCTGAAAGCCTGAAAGACCTAATGTAAAAAGACTAATTACTCATGGCACCCTGTAATATATTGTAAAAATATAATAACCATGGAGAAAGAAATCAAATTAATGAAAGATTAATGTTGTTACAGGCAGCTCGATTATAGTGTATCTACTTGCTTTTAATGCAGGTCTAGAAATATCTGAAAGAAGAGGCTAATGAATCATTCATTAATTCTTTTAAAGTGATGAGCTTATGACCTAAGCTGGCCAGCCTATGGTTTGTTTTTTTTTTTTTCAAATACTTGCTTTTTGCCCATGTTAATGTTCATTGTAACTTTGAAGGACAGGGAGAGTCAGAATTTGTTCCTCCCAGTTATTTTTACCAGGGAGACATAAAGAAACCTAACAAACTTTTTTACAAAGCTGGTAAGTGCTTCTGCCTCCCAGCTTGTCAGTGTCTTGCTGCTGAGAGATCTTTGTGATGTAACTTCTGCCCAGTTTATGCTTTCACAATTCAGTATGTAAATGCAGGAGAATGCATCCCACCCTCTCTCTATATCATCACCTGTTTTAGACTGAAATAAACTTCTGGTCCCTTCAGCTGACTGAGGTTTGAGGTTTTGGTGTTCTTAGGCTCCTTGATGGAGATGCAGCTGAAAGGGCTAAACCTTGGAGCCAGTGATCTCTCAAGGGGGAGATATGGGAGGAGACAAAAGAGGGTGAGCAAGGAAGAAATTCAGGATAGTCTAAGTACATGCTTAAGAGCCATCTGAAGAATATATTTCAGCATTAAATACATCAATAAGTACTTTTTGTCCACATTCCATCTGCCAGTTACGTTTCTCACTTCATTTACACATCAGGAAGCAAAAATACACCTTTTCTAATTGCCTGGAAGGTGCACACTAAAAAGCTATTATTTTATTTGTAGAAAAACCAAGGATTGACACTTCTATTCAGAACCTTTAAAGGTTCATCATGTCAGCTCTTGATGCCTTTCCCTGTCTGCACCTGATAATAGGCAGAGATCATTATCAACACGCAGCAAGCCCCAGATATAAGGAATGGGATTCAAAAAAGTTTAAACAACATATTTTCTTAAGCTTCTAGGCAAAAGACTGAGTAGCATAGACAAAGATGGGAAGTTTTAACAACTATCATCTGTCAACCTATTGTAAGATTGGTGGAGATTTTGTTGTTGTTTGGGTTTGTTTGGTTGGGTTTTTTTATGGGGGGGTTGTTAGTTTGTTTTTAGTGTTTCCTAATAATAATAGAGTACTCAAAAAATACTCTGTTTAAGAAAGCTAAAGTTTGTAATGAAATACCAGGATTTAGGTCCAAATTACACTGGGGAATACCATAAAAATAGAACCTGGATTTTATTCTTCTCCTTCAGCAAGTTGCTGCCCAATGTGATTAGTATGAGCACATCAGGGGAACAACATTGCTTCATCTGAGCACCAAAAAGACAGGGGAGGAAGAAAATCAAACCCAGCAGAAGCTTTGAATACCTGTGTCCTCTAGCCAAAGCAAATCTAGTTTATTCCCAATTCACCCAGCTCTTAGTATGAGGTTTTCCACAAGGCATGGGTGCTGGGTCTCTTTGTCTTATGCTTCTTACTCTGTGAGAGCAGCCACCCAACAAGTGAGCACTTAATTCTTGCTGCTTCTCTGGTTTGTCCATTGAGAATGAAAAAGCAATAGGTCAAGCTGAAGTTTTTGTCCCTCTTTTGCAAATATACTTCTCAGACTTCTGCTTGAATTATCTTCTCACAAATATGTAGAGTGTTAAGGACCAGGTGGAGAGTATCATACCATAAAAAGTTACAGGTAGCTCCCAGATGATGTATGAAAGATCAGACCCAAGCATCTTGTTATTCTGTTTTCTCCAAGGTGTCACCTGAATTCATCAGTCTTTTTATTGAAAGTCATTAATTCAAGTGCAGAAAATTATGAACTGCATTTATTTTTGGGAATAGACAATGATGTTTTTCACCTGCACTATTTACTTCCTTATGTTTATTGAAATATATTTGAACTCAGAACAAGCATCTAAGTAGAACTTTATTATTCAGAAAAACAATTTTTTTTTTCTATATAAACCTCTGAATTAAATTGTTGGGGGTAAAATTTATGCTCTATTAATAAACAATGACAATACTTCTGTTCTATTTCTGTGAAAGTTGAAGGCACTAATTAGCAAATTTGTAACTGGCTTAAATTGACTGGAAAAATTGTATGGCATGTTCCAGAAGAGGTTAGATTACAAATTAGTTAATGAATGTCTTGAGTTTCGTATGCAGAGAGAAATATAAACTGGGTTCTCATTAATCAGGAAAGATGAACTGGAGTTTATCATAAGAATGGCTTTTTAATATTCCTTGCATTTCCCATCAATGTAATCTGGGATCTGCATGGATCTGTTTATCTGTCTGTCAACCTTTCTTCAGATGGCAAATTTAATCAAGCAGAGGACAACCACATTAACATGGCATACTGAGTGAAGTAAGTCTGGGATCCCACTTGAATATGGAAGGAGTTGAAGTCAACAGCTCTTGAACACTGTCTGGTGCTCCATCCATCTTGGTCCCTGTAACCAGAGGATCTGGATGCCAAGAGACCCTATGGAGGTGAAAACTTGCTGTGCTTTCAGGAGCCACACCTGGGTGGTAAATAACAACAAAGTGCCAGGTTCTGGGCACCAGGCCTCATGCCCCTCTTGGGAGAAAAAGATGAGCACTCCCAGACACTTTCTAGCGCTTCAGATGCTGTGGGACAAATCTGGCTTTGTTACCCACTGTGGAGAACATGTTAGAGGGGGAGCTGGCTTCAGAGTTAGGAGGTAAAAAAATGACATGTTGTTGATGTCATGTTGATTTGCATTTGCCTTTAATTTACCTGTTACTGGTCATGCTCATTCTGCAGTAGCTTCACTATCTCATTTTTAGCTATGACTCTTGTAACCAGAAGAGCTCTGTGAGTTGATGTTAGTGCTACCAGCAGAACACTATCTTTGCAAACAGAAATGTGTATCCTCTTGAGTTACCCAAAGCCATGGATTTTGAGCATTTCTGCTGTTTAAAGTTGGTGAAACTTTCTCTAGATGCTGAGAGAGAAAAGATTACTGCAGTGAGAAGTGCTATTTTTCTCTCTGTGGTTCATGTCAGACACATAAAACTGCCAATGAAGAGCCCACACAGATTCATTAGCTTGTTGTTTTCATTACAATACCATTTTTGGCCTCCTCTCTAACAAGTCCCTCTTAACTTTACCATTCCCAAATAATTACTGTGTACATAAATTCAAGTCAATGTTCTTGCAGAACCTTAACTCCTCCTTGTTATTGGTAAGCTGTTGGAATAAGGCCCTATTTAACAGCATAGGAAAAACCAAATCCTTTAGTATCTCGTGAAACATGTTTTGTGAAAATAACTTTAAAAGCTGACTGAAGCAATATTCTCTGGATTACTTAATACTGTTCTCTAAAAAAAAAAAAAAAAGAAAGTAGGTCTTCCTGGTGATTCAAGTGACACATAATAATTCCAGCAGTGAGGCAGCAGTCAGCAGCATGCTCTGAGCCAGCAGGGTGCTCTTGTAGCCCATAAGGCCAATGATATCCTGGGGTTCATGAAGAAAAGTGTGAACAGCAGGTTCTTCTCCCCCTCTACTCTGCCCTACGGAGGCTGCTTCTGGAGTATTGTGTTCAGTTCTGGCCTCCCCAGTTCAAGAAAGACTGGGGTAGTTCAGTAGTACAGTTAATAACTAAAACTTCTCATATAGATTAATAATTATCTAAATATAGGACCGAAAAGCTCTGTTTCTACAGAAAGTGGATTACATAGGAATCATGCAAAATTCTGTAATTAAGCAGATAATTACATTTCCAGTGCTTTTTTGTGTAACTAAAATTTTTGGTTCAGTTGATTTTTCTCTATACCTTTAAAATAATGTTAGGAATGCCAGAAAGTCATGGATACCTACATGATGGATGCTGCATGATACCCAGAGAGGCCCCTTCCAACCTCAACAGCTCTGTGAACTGTTTGTCCTCCCCTTTGAGTTTAAGAAAATGATAGGATCTCATTTGAATGCAGAGTAATTTGTCTTGTTTAAAGTGATGGCCATGCTGGACACTAAGTGCCAGGCTGTGTGAGATATGAACTCCCATGAACCATGTTTAAAAACAGTATTGCACATTGTGAATGTACTAGATGATCTAATAAGAGATGATACTGCTACTCACAAACATGGTCTAGCTCATCTTGACACAGTCACTATTCAAAATTAAATGACAGTCCTGCAGCAGGAGTTTTTTATCTGAGGATAAAGCTTTTTAATTGTTCTCTACCTATTCTTGTTCTTGTATGCCTGCTAATGTTTATATATGTTGGCAAGTAGATTAGACATATTGTTCTTCATTAATAACGAAGTAAATGACAGCAGAAGTACATTTGCAAAGAGCTGTGCTGGGAATTGGGTGTCCTTCCTCAACTGGAAGGGGAGATTTCTTCAAACCACAGTCATTTGGGCATTACAGAAATTACATCCATTCTCCTGGGTATAATTTACATAAATGATATAATAAAAATGGAAAACAAACAAAAAGAGTCTATCTGTCTTCATATGAAGGAGAGAGATAGACTGCACTGTTTTGGTTATTATACTAAATATTTATTCCTCAAACCAGTGTGGGATCTGGTACAGTGTTTTCCGTAATTATTTGCAAATCATTAGCAAGCTATGTAGCTAAGGGAGAAAGCCATTACGTTTAGGGTTGTAAGATAAACAGCACTGTTACAGCAAAAGTGGTTTTGTTTTGCTTTTGTACCTCCAACCTCTTGCACCCCTCCCAGAAGTTTCAGAGATGGAACAAGTTCATCAGCAGAGGGAGCTGGATGTGTTTAGCCTTGAAAAAAAAAAATCCACTTAGGGAGCTTGTCATCAGCTACCAACACTGAGGTTTTAAAGAAAACAGAGACAGGCTTTTCTCAGGATGCACAGCAGAAAGGCAAGAGATGATGCTCTCAGATTGTAGTAAGGGAAATTACAGCCAGACATAAGTAAAATATGTCCCCTCTGAGGGTGGTGAAGTAAGGGTCTGTGCTGCCCAGGGAGCTGGGATGCTCTGACTTCTACAGCTCGTGAACTTCCAAGCATCCTCTGCTTCCACACTGACACCAAGACTCACATGCTCAGTAGGACCCAAGAGGAGCCACTCAGAAGCCAGCTCTGGCACACACCATTAAGGGGGTGTCTTGGGCTACTCTCATGACAGATCTTCCAACGTAGCAGTCATTTTGTTATTACAAATTCAGACATGAAAAAGCTGTGAAGAGAATCACTGATGTATTGTTATCAGGAGGTGGCAGAAGCTTGATGATTGTCCTGGTTTGAGTGAGAACAGAACTAACTCTGTTCAGTGATTTCACTTTTCATCTCAGCCTCTTCTAACTGCCCTGTCTGAAGTTAGCAGCAGGTTTTCACAGGCAGGGTCTACCTCTGGCAGTGCTAACACCCCATGGTTAGAGTTACTACCAAGGATTGGTGTGCAGACACTGCTGGATCTTGTGTACCACAATGTGGGGTGCAGAAAGTAAAAGGTCACATCTTCAGGGAGAAACAGATAGGACAAGTAACCCTCAACTGACCAACAAGGTCATATACATCACATGTGGCATCTTCAATGGCTGGAATCTGAGTAGGACTCTTTCCATTCTGCCTCCAATACCTATCTGTGTGTTCCTGAATTCAGTTTCAGAATTCCAGAATCCATCTCCTGAATCCAATTCCTCACTGTCACTAAGTCCAGTATGAGACATCCCTAGTGCCTGCTCCACAGCATCAGTTGTGATGGTGATTTAATTGCCATCAGAGATGATTGGGTTTATTACTTGTTTTGTATATATCTGTATATATTCCATCTTAATGTTATTATTTTCATTAAAGCTGTTCTAGTTTCCTTTTCTAATGATTAAGTGTCTCTCCCTTATTCCCCTTCTCTTCCCCTTTGGGGAGGAAGGGGGTTTAAAGAGGTTTTAAGGTCTGTTATAGGTCTAGCAGACTGTCCTGACCTAAAATCTTGACAATGGTATGTGTGATGAGCATATTAAACTCTGGCTCTGCTTGAGATGACATCAATATACCCGTTTGCAGGTAACACCGATAGTACAAAACCAATTTGAGATGAGCCTGTCATCTCACTGAGAAATAAATGATGCTGGCTTAGCCATAGCACTGAAATGCTGCAGTGCATCATAGAGTATGTGGACATTTGTTCTGAGTCTGTGCTGTTTAATTTCCATCATTTCAGAGGCAATTTATTTTTTGTTTCATAAATCCTTTCTGAGTTAGTCAGTGCCCAGTGATGTCTTGTCATTCCAGAATATTGAGCTCAGCAACACTTAAAATACTGGAAAATCAAACAACAGAGCACTGCAATGCACAGCACAGCCATGCTGCCTTTACTCTGCTTCCTTCTCATCCCATTAAAGCCAGATAGCAGCAGTGAGAAAACACTCTGGGTTTCCTGATGGGAGATATAGTTGCAGTGGGGTGTACTATGGACAAGATTGATGGGGTCAGGGGCTCATGTGGTTTAACATGGGCAGACTTTTCTGCAGGGCTAAATGGCTGAACATAAGGCAAGTCTGTGCAAGGGAAAGTACAAATCTGTCTCCCATGGGTATACTGGGACAGTACACTGGCTGAGTCAGGGTGATAACAACGTGTCCTCTAAGGCTGTGCTTCTACTTCTCAAACACCAAATGTCTGAGTCGTTCCTTAAAAAGCACCATAAAAGGCCAGAGAGTGACACAGCACAACCTTATTGCTGCATGACAGCGTTTGCTTGCTGAATTTCTCAGAACCATTTTATTTAAGCACCAGGGAAATGTTCTCCTGCTGGGATGAACGTGCACAAGCACAGTTATTCCAGCACAAAGACCTGGGACAGTGGGAGGGTAATTGTAAAAGATACCTATGGGCCATCTTCCCTACTACATTTTGTTGCTGTGAGATGAATAGCAGAAGGAAATAGGGAAATTATACTGATCAACACATTAAATTGTGTTGTCAGCCAGTCCTTAGAGCCTTCAGGATGTACCTTTTTTTGCAGTTACTCATATAATTCAAAAAATAAAATCACTGGCTGCAGAAAATTTGACTTCAGATTGCTTAGTATTTGAAACTTTTGTACTGGGGCCATGGTTTCAGCCCTGACAGACCAGTTTCAGGCTGCTCCATTGTTTCTAACTTCAGCTTTTTATATTCCTCTTTACATTTTTTGAGGTCTTTTCTGGATTCTTTCTTATCTGTATAGGAAATCCTTGTCATTCTACTAGATAACACTTTTCAGATGTCACATACTACATATCACTCCAAGACAGTGACCTACACTTCAGACTTTTACAGCTGTAAGTATGGTCCAATCTTACTAATAATTTTGTTAGAATATTCCATATAAATTTTTTTTTTTTCCATTGCTTCATCCTATAGCTTTGTGTGGTTCCTTCCTGCAATACTAACACTCAGCCAGATATGACCTGATAAGATATTCCTGAAAGTCTTCTGCCTAAATATAGCACTTTGTACTTTACTTAATTATTGAGTTTAATCTCACTGAAAACCACTTTACATTCCTGTCCTTCCTTGAAGTTTCTCTTCCCTCAAGCTGGTGTCTTGCTCAAATCTGATCCTCACACACTGTGTTCCACCACCTCAGCTATTAAGCACAATCTTGAAACTGCTAATGACTCTGACCCCTGTGCCACCACATTTCAGTGCCCTTGGAGAGTGACAGTGAATCCTTGATTAACCTTCATGAAGAGGGCTTCACCAGCCAGCCATGCACCCACTTCTAGTGATTGCATCTGCAGGGTATTTGTCTATGGTTACAAGAACCTCAAATGAAACAGCACCAAGAGCCTCACTAAAAGAAAAATTAATCATACCAACCCCCTTCAGCCACAGATAACCTGCCAAAGAAAAAAAATATATAGGTTGGTTTGATGGGGTGCATTATTTACTAGTCGGTGCTGGCTGTTTTTGTTCCCTATTATCCTCTAGATCCATCCTTTCAGGAGATTGAAGTTGAGCTGATGGGTATGTGATTTCCTAGATTCATCCTTTTTCTGCTTTCTAAAGGTAAGCCTGTTGTTTTCCCTCTTGCACTCCTCTTCATCAGAGAGCTTGAATATATCTCTTGTCAAAACTAGTTCTCCCTGTTTTCTTTCCTGTTCCTGTATCACCTTCTGAGATGAAAGCAGTAATTCAATGATTGCAGTTAGCTCTTTTTCACAAAGCTGAGGCCAGGAAAGAATGCAATATTTCTGCTTTTTTTTCATTACTTTTTTTTTTTTTTTCCTTTGGTGATAGGCCTAGACTTCCTTGTAGTTCAGTTATCATCTCTCATTCTTGGTTAATTTTATTTCCCTACAGTCTGCAACTCACTTTTAACCTCATCCTCTTTGATTTCAACTCTATGCCTCATGTCCACACCTTTTATTATCCCTCTGCTCTTTCTTTTTCCATATTTTTCAGAATATCTTCTTGATTCTCAAGGCACTAAAGAACTCCTGAGACAGCTGTATTGGTCTGTGTCTAATTATTCCTTTTTTTTCTTTGCAATGGTACAGGTTGTCACTTTGATTTTTACATCATCTAGCTGTCAGTCTTCAGCACTTAATTATAATTAGTGATTGGCTTTGTTTAGACATTCTTCCCACCAGTTTCCTAGTTTCTTAGTCTGCTTTTTGAGTCCGTAACTTACTGTTCTGCTTTTTCTCAGTCAATTCCTTAGACTAAGGAATTTTATGATGCAAAATCACTTCCATTTTAAATTATCTATCACTCTTAAAAACTCTCATCTATTCCCAACTCTTCCCACTCAAAATGAAATGGAAGCAATCAAAAACCAGATCCTCCACTGGCAGCAGGCTCTGAATTGTGTGAATTCCTCTTCCTTCCCAAAGGGTTAGAGAAAGGGAATAAAGGAGAGAGACTTACATATTGGAAAACTTAAACAGCTTTAATGAAATAATAAAAATAACAAGAAAAATATAATAATACTTTAAAATTTAATTAAATACTGAAATATATACAAATATATACAAAACCAATATCAAACTCAAACCCCAATGGCAATATGCTGTTAACTTTAGACAGTGCAGGGACTTAGAAGAGACTTAGATGAAAAGTAAGAAAATGGAACAAAATTCTGTTCTAGATCAGACCAGAACAGGCTGTAACTTTTCACAAACACCCCACATCAACTTCCCGGATTGAAAAATATGTCCAAAATAGGCAGAAGAAAGAAAGTGGAAGGTTACTGGAGACTAGTTAGGCCATCAGTTAGACTTTGCTGCAAGAAAGTTAGAATTACCAGAGAAACCTAAGTGTGTTTGGTTACCAGATCTGAAGAAACATGAAAAGAAATTTTATCCTCTTTGTCATCTTTGAAAAACCAGCCAGTAGGAAGATGCTGAAGATAGCCCAGCATCTTGCATTAGAGACAGATGGTTGGAAGAACCTGTATCCTGTTAACAGCATCACCATCTTCTGTGTAAGACAGGCAGTCCAGCTGGTACAGCTACCTCCAATTAAAATGAGATAGAAAAGCATCATTTTGCAATCAGTAAATGTTTTGTGTAACCAGGTTCAGACAGGAGGTTATTACTGTGATGAAAATATATGTGTTTATGTTAAGCCATTTGTAAATGACCTACACCTTCTCAATCTACAGTAAGTGACTACAAAAAGCCCTGGGATTTAAGAAAAAAAAAATAAAAATCAGTGGTTTCACTGCATATAACATTTGACATAAGTATCCATTTTTTTTAATTGCATATAACCTGGTTTGACACAAATCTGTGGTTTGGATTTGAAAAGACTGTAGACACTTATGCTAACATGATAAAAATGGACAAAAGTTACCTTAGCAAATAATTAACTGTAGATTCTGTTTTGAATACATTTACAAGGATAACTGGATTAAAGCCCCTCTTCACTAAAAGTTAAAGCACATATGCTGGAGCATAATTGAGACACCTGCATGTTACTTTAATGTCATTTTTTGCTTTCAGATAAGCAATTTGTACTAACTATTGTATTAATATATTGCTAGATCACAAAGCATACTCGAAGCTTTAAATGGACCTGGGGCAGAATGTCAACAGAAACAGCATTATGATAACATGATTACTGTCCTTAAAATGCAATACTTTACAACTCTGGCAAACAAGCTGCCATTGTAAACAAAATAAAGTGTTACACTGACTTAGCATGATAGATTTTGTTCTGTTGTGGGAAAAAAAAAAAAAAGGATTTCTATAAATCTAAAATAATTGATGTCCAGTGAGACTTGGACAAGTTGGAGAACTGGGCAGGGCAGAACCTAATGAGGTTCAACAAGGATAAGTGTAGAGTCCTGCCTCTGGGTAAGAATAGCAATTACACCAGTACAGACTGGGAGGTGATCTGCTGGAAAGCAGCCTTGTGGAGAAGGACTTGCTTCTGCTTTCCATTCCTTGCCAGCACATGGTTGGCAGTAAAGGTTGCTTTGGGTTCTTGTATCCTCCATTTGGACCTCTGGTCCTTCCTCTCCCCTCCCTGCATCTCCCAACAGAAAATAAATTTGAGCAGAAGTTACTCAGGTAGCTCTGTCTTGTAGCACTGCTGTAAAATGGGAAGGAATAATATCTAAAATCAATTTCAGATCTGTTCATTTAAAGTGTTTAGGTTGCTTTTTTTTCTACCTTTGATTACTTCTTTACCTCTTTTTCATATAGACTACCAGCATTTTGAAAGCTGATCTGGACTAGTAGAAAAATTAGAAACACTTAAAGCAAAACATGCTGCAACTACTCTTCCAAAATGTTCTAAAATGGCTGTATTTATCAAAGACAGACCCTCTCCTGTTCCCACTTTCACTCTCAATAACCTGGCATTTTCAGCAGAGAGCATTTAATCATAAAACTCCTGACAGACAAAGAGCCTTTTCAAATGGAGTGAACACTTAACAGTGACAGGAGCTGATGAGTTAACAGGAGAACATGGGGGGATCACTGTTGCAATTTTGCAATTGATGCCTGTCTGATTGCATTATGTAGGAGAAAAAGAAAGCAAATGCTAACATACTTTTGCACACATTTTTTGCCAGTCTTGTTTGGAAAAGAACTTAAGACCTTGTGGACTCTTGGAGAGGTACTTCCAGTGATGCAGAAAATAGGACGGAGATATGAATGCAGAAATCTTTCCTTTTAATATCTTTACTGTGCTCTTTCAAGGTTATAGGCTGAGAGAGCATGTCTCTTGACAAGCTGAACTGTCAGCAAGCAGATTTGATTTGTTGGTTACCATTTAACAGCATTAAAATTCAAATGCACTGGGTGCTTCCCAGAGGAGACTGTGCAGACCCCTAGAATGTTATTGCAACTTCATATGTATGTATCCACTGGAAAATGGCTTAAGATCACCAATTTAAATGCTGCCATATAGTGCTTGTCACTGAACAGATGTCAGAAGATAATTACCCACCTGAACCAGATGGCCATCTAAAAGAGAAGCTCCTATTTATTAGTTTAATATTTTTTTTTTTCCCTCAGCGTTTAATGAGCACAGTGGAAGGAAATGACTTAAAATTTAAAACTCTTGGAGAATCAAGGCTTTCTGGTCATGGGAAGTTCTTCAGCCTGATTCCATAATGAGGCTATTCCCTCCCAGAGGTACACATTAGGCTCACTTCTGTAAGACCAGGCTGATGAAGAAGCAGAAGTTTTTGTTTTGGACTTGGCTTTGAATTAATCTTTTGTACAGCACAGGTTCCCACAGTTAAGAGCTGTTTCTAACATGGTTTATACAAAGGCAATCTTACTTTGCTAGGGCAAAACTGTGACTCTGCAACTCTTCCCACACCTTGTGATGTCAGTGCCTTGCAATACAAACCCCAAATGCCTTGGGATGCTGCACCCCTGACCATCATGCTGCCAACCCTCCATGTGCACCTGCTCTTCATCCTTATCTTCCTAATGGCCTCTGGACCTTCATCAATGTAAAATCCTTTCCCTGTACACGAGTATATATGACAAACAGTCTGCACCAATCCCAGAATCTCCCTCTGCTGATGGGAGGGAGAACGTTAATAACAAATTCTGGCAAGCCTCTCAAACCACAACATGTTTCACCAAGAGCTACTGTTCCAGCAGAGATGGATGGGTTCAAGTGATGAAAAGCTAAGTGTGAACTTGCCTCCCTTGGAATTAATTCTGAAGGAAATAAGGTTCCACAAAGAGTCAAGAAATTGGATGTGGCACCGACGATAGGAACAAAAGAAGAATAAACCATAATAAAATCTGAGACCATTTATCAGGTGATAGTAAAGGGATTGCAACCTGCCGTAGAGATAAATGCTTTTCTCCTCTGTGCAGAAAGAGATAACCACAGAAAAATCCTTCAGTGGATTCCTCTGAGACAGTCAGCTGAGACAGAAAAATTCATTTTTTAAGTTCTCAGTTCCCCCCATTGCAATGCCTAATGACATGGATATTTGACAACAGTCTTTTCTGATCTCAAGACTGTGTGTGTGAGAAAAGAAACTCTCTATTCCTCTTTCTTTACTGCTGGAGTTTATGACAGAATAAACTGTAGTATGAGCTTACCGAATATATTTTCCTCCTCATACTTAAAACTTTATACCCTGGCATCTTTATGTGTAGAAAAAAGAATAAACTCTTTATGAACAATACACCAAGTAGGAAAATGGTGAGAAGTGCCTAGTTGCTTTCCCAGTGCACAGCTGGATATTGTATGGATACTGGCATTTAAATGAACTAACGTGTCAAATGGGGCTCCTCACCCGGGGCATCCCATGTGGATGTCCCCACATTTGCCTGCATCCACTGCAGTGTCTGTCCCCAATTATTTAATTCAACCTATTTTATCTAAATATAGGGGATTTTGAGGTAGCTACCAACCCAGAAGCCTTATACCAGTTGTCAGTGGATGGAGGGACTGGAGGATCTTTAGTTTCTGGTGTGTGTCTCTTCTCTCGTGCAACGTGGCAAGAAAAGTGATCTGCTCACATCTGTGCAAACTCCTGATGATTCAGTTATTGAATTCACAATGCATTCAGGCCCTACAATAACAAAATGTCATGCATTCTATACATGTAAATTAAATTACTTGGTTTTGCACACAGTGTTTCAGTCATTAGAGGGAGAAATAATGACTTGCAATATGTTTTTGAGAAGAAACACCCAATGATAATTTTATTTATTTTACACTTTAATTTCCTAACATACACACGTGCATGGAAGACTTGTTTTTGCAAATGTCAGGTATCAAAGAAATGTCAGACTGCAGTTAATTTACTACTGCTGCCCCTCAGGCTGGAGCAGATGGACAAAGATCAGGAATTATCAGGCTTGTTTGCATTAAGAAGAGCAATCCATGATGTGCAAAAGGTAGATTCCTCCTGTAACATTTATAAACACAGACACGTATAGATATGGAAAGTAGAAAAGAAGAGAGAGAACTATTTTTTTTTTTTTTTCCATTTCAAATCAGGCTGCTCCAGGGAGTGCAGCACTCAGGAGAAAGCAATGAGATGAGTCTGGGACCAAGTTCTTGAGGCTGGCTGCCTTTATCAAACACAATAACTGCAGTTTTCTTTCAAACCATGTCTGGGGTAGAAACCCTCCTCCCTTCCTCAGCCACCATGCAGGGGTTAGTTAGAGCTGTTGCTCAGCAAACCCAGGACAAGATTGTCCCTCTGCTCTGGTGTGCAGAAAAAGGGTTGGCTGCTGCTATTTTGAAGCCAGGTGACATTTTGAAGCCCTGTGTCATTTGGGCCCTTTTGTAGGTCTACCATTAGAATTTCCTTGCACGTACAGAAGCTGTAAATCACCTTGTCCTCCCTGGGATTTTTTCTCACGCAGGCTGTGCTGTCATTTGGGATGAAGGAAAAATACATCATTTTTTTTTTTTTTCATCTTGTGAAGCCCAGTCAAGATATTGTGCTGAGAGCAGCAGAAAATGCCCTTCAGAATAACAACATAAAATCTTATTAATGGCTCCTAAAATCTTCTATTGCATCCTGCCCTGGTTTCCTTTTTTGTGACTGCCACAAACAACAAGAGCAATGACAGAAGCTAAACCATTGCCTCAAAAAAGTTATAAAACCTCAGGCTTGTTTGGATTCAGAATCAGGCTTTAAAATGGCTTTTAGGGATAAAATTAGTGTCTTTTCCTTACAACATCCTGGTTATATGTGAAACCACCATGTGTATCCTCTGATCAGCAAAGTGTCCACAACTGCAGACAGAATGAAGGGACAGGGGATGGACTGACAAGCTCAAAATATTCCCCAGGCAGCCTTTCCCAGTTCCCTGCCCTTCCAGCAGAAAGAAACTAGTACAAAAAAAAAAAAAAAAAATCCAGTACAGAAACCAGTACAAAACCAATAATCAACAAATAAAAATCTCAGCTCTTCCAAAAAGCAGGTCCCTGGTTCCCAGAGTATTCCATTTGCCTGTATTTTCTACCACCCTCTGCACAGCTGCCCTTGCTGGATATTGGCACAGGAAAACCAACCTGCAGCAGATCAACCTCTACTTCTGAAATGGCTGTTTGCCTGAAGGACACATCCCAGATGAGATCTCGTTTGAAAAATTGAATTAAACCCAATTAAAGCTGCTGATTTGCAGCATCAGAAGAGAGAAAACAACAACAAAAAGTGGGGTGATTAAAGTGGTGGATTTTTTTCAAAAGGCTTTCTGTAAAGGAAATGAATTACTATTTTGGCTATGAGTTAGTTATCACCAGTCTCCAGTTTTGAACAGATGTGTAAGAACTGATAATAAACAGAGGATTGAAAAGGGAAAAGAAAAAGTTTGGTAGGAACTGTTCAGTCCAATTCTCCTGCTCAGGCAAGGTCAATTATCAGAGGTTGTCCAGAACTCTGTCCAATCAGATTTGTAACATCTCCAAGGATGGAACCTTCACAGTGTCTCTGAAGCAAGCATCAGGATGATCCTCCTTATTTATCAAACCCCACAGACATCAAGCTCTGCACATCAAAAGGAAGCTAAAATTTCAACACTCCAACAATTCATGTGAATGAACAACAGAGAAACAGTTCTAAATATCTCGAAGTGTTTAATCAGTCAACTCTAAGATGATTTATTTAGATTTTGGCAGATGTGACTATTTTTAGCTTTTTACAAAAACTATTTCAGACAGTTCATCTGTTCATTATTCTTTGCTGTGCTGCCATGTTTAGCTTTCCAGGACTGTGTCTGGGTTAATTAAAAAATAAAAAATAATAGCATTAGTGTTTTTGGAAAGATGAATAAACCAGAAGGTAGGGTCAGCATTGTGGTACCCAACCTCAGAAATACAGTTACAGGCAATTTTCCAGCAGATGATTAAAAACATGTTAGTCAACAACATGTTGGATTTGACTGAATGCCATTTGGCTACATATAAAATATTACTGAACAAGATGAGTAAAGGTTATAAATATTTGTATAATCTTAGGAGAACATCCAAGCCCTTCACCTGCCATGGGTTTAGGGTAGCCTTGCTTGTTCAGCTTCTTAGAAACAAGCATCAACATTAAGAATCATTCATTCTCCTTTTTCTCACTTTCTTTTTTCTTCTTTTTTTTAATTATAAGTGCTCTTATTTCTCCTGCTCAACACCTTTATGTCCTGAGCTGCACTGAGGAAATCTGCACTCGTTTAACTGTGACAGAGTGACTAATAAACTTCACTAATGACTGTTTGGTTTACAACAGCCCAATTTACACATCAGGGAAATGCTTTAGCTCAGCTAAGAAATATCAAGAAAAATAGGCAGATTGAGTTAAATCAATGGAAATAGCTGCATTCAATCTAGTTTATATTGCTGAGTCAGAGTTTGTGGTACTAGAAAGGGAATAGAACTATTTTTTTTCCTCAATAAACAATCTGAATTAATGTTTCATTAAGGGGATAGTTGTTAAGTAGTAAGTGGTTGTTTTTATTAGCCAGTTCTAATTAGTGTAAGTAGTTGTTTTTATTAGCCAGTTCTCTGTGTTAAAGCACTGTAAAATATGTACTCCATTTCTTTGATTAAAAAAAAAAAAAAAGTTTTTTTCTTTTCCTAGTGATATATCTACCTGAAATTCAGTATCTTCGTCTAAAACTTTGTGTGGATCAAGCACAAGTAATTTTTACTTTCATGTAGTTTGTCAACGTTTTTAATACATAGCTATTGTGTCAAAAAGTTACACAGGGTCAGGAAGATGTCCATACACTCAGAAACACAGAGTCTCTAAGAATAAATGTATTCATAATTTAAGGGGCTCCTTAATTTGTCTACCT
>JAOEGS010023924.1:0-20899 GCA_025447755.1 Corythornis vintsioides
CTCTGTTGTGCTTCCACCCCTCAAAATCCAACTTCACTTAGCATTGTGAAACAAGAATGAAACTGCAATAAAAGATTTTAAAAAAAAATATCAGAAATATCAAGATTTTCACTGAAAACAAAGAAAGGTTCCACAAGGGCCCATACTACTACTATCAATTCTTATGCTGCAAACTGGAAGATAATACAATAAGGAGGGATCATATATAAAGCTAAAATAGAAAGCTCTCTCTAAGCAACAATTACAGCTTAAAGATGTTGAGTATTTGTGACTGAGGACACAACCCTTCCCTGGATTCTGTTCTGTGGGGCAGATCCTCAGATAGCAATTTGGAGTCCTGAAATCCATTTCTGTCAGCTGAGGACCTGCCTTATGAGAGGCTGGAGTTTATATTAAATTGAGAATTCCAATGCCCTTATTTACTCCTGGACCTTCTGGAATAGAGGTCCAATTATTATTCAAGGGATTGAAGGGATTATTATCATGACAACTGATATTGTTCAGCAGGTAGGATTGGCCCAGGAAAAAGGAATTTTTATCTATACTCACTGTTTTTACTGTGATTAAAAATTAATTAAAAGATCTGTCTCAGTGCTCATATAATAGCATCTCCTTTTCCAAAATAAACTAGCAGCTCTTTAGCTGACATAAATACCCTGCCCTAAGAGCTGCTCCTTTCCTAAGTAAACTGCACCAAGCAACTCCAGGATCTGTGGAAATACTACTGCTGCTAAACCCTCTTCTTGACAGAGCTGTCAAGCTCTTGACAATTATGATTATTCTGAACTTTTCAAAAGTGTTCTAAAAATCCTTCTGGCTGTTTCTGAATTATAAAATATAAAAATGCAAATAAGCTTCTTCAGTTCTAGGCACATAAAAAAATATTGTTCAAAATGTTGAATAAAAGATTTTCCTCAGACTGGGATTATAAAGCAACTTTTTCTAACAGTCATAAAATCATAGAATAACTTTTCTCAACAAGACAGTCTTTGGTCACTAAGATTCACCCAAGTGAATTCTCCTTACCCACAGCACTGAATCTATCCTGTCATGCCACACACTTCCTGGAAAACTCTCCTTCATTTCCTCTGGTGATGTGGGGTAATACAAACCAAATAGAGATTTCTTTTGATGGCTTTGCCCTCTCAGGCTCTCCTTGCAATCTGTGTCATTGTATTTCCACAGCAGGGGTGAAATTGGAGTTGCAACCAAGACAAAGCCTTTGTAAAGCTGCTGGCATGACTCCTGGGGTTCCAAGCACCACCTCAGTGTTTCACCACCCAGACTGGGTTAGGCTGCACTTGCTTATACTGGCAACCAGAATTTGTGGCTTTACCTTGTCCGTGCTCTCTCAGCCCAGCTCTCAGCTGATTTATACCCTGGGTAAGTCAGGAGCAATTCCAGTGCAGACCAAGTTGTTGTAATGAAATCAAGCCCAGTGCCTAATGCCTCACATCACGGAGCTGTCATGCTGCATCACTTGCTGTTCCCTCACCTTCTGGACTCCAGAAAATGGAGCAAACTCTCTAGGCTGGATTTTTTCCATCAAATGGAATGAAATAACCCAGGAATATCAGCAGCACTGTGTGTGGGAATCCATGGGCTTCTCCCTTAAACTCCCCTCTGACAATTCAAGAGTTACTTTTAGGGCAAAACAGCCAATTAATTCTGGTTTCACTTTTATGGCAGCCTACCAGTGAAAAAGAAGAGGAAGGCTAAACAGCAGCTACTTTCTCATCAAGGTGGTAAATTGTCAGTTAAGGGCTGTTTTGTTTGTTTGTTTGTGCAGCTAGGGGAGAGAAACTGGACAGATTTCCCACCCTGCTGTCTCTGAAGTCCATCATCTAAAAGGACAAGCTTTGGCCTTTCCACTGAGGGTTCAACAGAGATATCAAGGCACTGCAGTGGTGACAGTATTCTGCACAACTAAGGCAAAGAACAAGAGCTAAATTACATTTTAGCTGCCACTTTTCAGTCTCTGCTGACAGGGGCTAGCTCTGAATGGCTAATCTAGACAGATGGCACTGCAGTTAGGAACCATCTAGTCTCCATACAGCAGAGAAGAATTTCTACACAGATCTGCTGAACATGAAGTAAATCACTGAGGAATTTACTGTTTGTACAGCAGCACTCATTTGCCTTCTAGTTTAATTAGGCATGGAAATTAAATACCTTGCAATGCAGTTATTACTCTCCTACAACAGAACAGCTTAACCCCTTGTGTAAGGCACGGCCAATTAAATAGAAAAGGAGTGGGTTAGTGTCCCAAAAAGCAGGAAAAATCTTCTTTTCCCAGGCTGATCTTTTGGTATTCTAACATGCTGGACAACTCCATGGACTGCTCTGTACAGAAGGCCTGTAACAAGAACAGAGCAAACATGACATGAGCCTGCTCCTCAGCCATGGAGACAGAATATTTAGGATAAATCCATCCATATATTCATGAACAGGACCCAGATTTTAATGAGACTTGGATAAAGAAGGTAGGATTCTGTCTGCAATTCAATACTGTTATATGTGCATTTGAATGCTGAAAGGTGGGGTTTTTGTACTGCAGCTTCTGTAGAGGTTAGAGAAAATTGTCTTATTATTCAGAGAACTTCTGACCCAGGTCAGGAACTTCCTCATCTCCCACTGAAAAATATCTTCAGCTTATGCAGAAAGTTTCTATGCCATCCTGTTACTTCAAAAATAGGAGAAATGTAATAACTGACTGCTTTGCTAGAACAGTAAAAAAGAGTGCAGAAAATGGTAATCTTTTAGCTGCTGATAGAATTAAAAGAACTACTTTACCAGCATTAGTTCCACAGATTAGGATCAAATTAATCAATGCTTGAGCTACAAAAAGGATACAATTATTTTCAATAGGTTATATAAATAAAAATGGGAAGAAAGAAAAAGTGATTAAAACTAAGGTTCTGTGAAATTGGCACCAAGGTCAAGAGGTAAAATGACAACATTTTCGTGTCAGAAAAATTTTAATACACATTTTCCTGCTATTTTGCTATGATTTTTAAAATATACAAATAGGGGAATGACATAAACAGCAGATGACAGATGTCTTCTGCCTCATGTCAAGTCAAATTAAATCTATGCTCTAAAATTTACTTCAGCCATGAACATGCTGGCTGGATAGTGCCCTGCTGTCACACACATCTCCAGAACAATCATGCCTGAGACACTCTGACAAAACTTCCCACATCCATATGCCAGCTGAAAATATTTGCACCAGTTCAGACTGAACTGAGATCAACAGTACTACAAGAAAATGGAAACATCTGCTCAGAAAACATCACCAAGTCCTCTGAAATCAGGCTCTGTTCCTCAGCAGTATTTTGACAGTCAGCATCAAATATTTTTAGCTGAAGCCATCTTCCCAATCACAGCTAATGCAGCCTTTGAGGCACTGAATGGTAACAAGGAACTATGTTCTAACCATTAAAAAGTTACATAGCTTTAAGATTTGAACACCTCCATTTTAGATAGCTGGTGTGACCTACCCCTGGGAGAAGGGGGCTTTACAGAGAAGATGCTCCTGGTGAGCCCAGTTTGCCTTGGGTGGAATCTCCTGTAAGACTACAAACCTGAGTCACTACTGAAATCTCTCATGAAGGTGCCTTAAATGCTGCTGCTGATTCCATAATGGGATATTCCACTCTCCCGCACAGCTAGTTCTGAGGGCATTTTCTACAACACACACAGCAAAGAAAACAAAAATATTTTTAAATATTTAAAAGAGGGAAAACACACAACACTTCAGAAAGAAGCACAAATGTTTTGTGGATACTGATTTCCAGTTGTTATCTGTAGCAGGTTTGTATGTCAACATTTCAGGTCCTCTTCTAAAGAGGAACTTCTTTCCTGGCACAGTAAATAAACACTAATTCTTTGTATTGTGAAATCTGTTAGCAAAGCTGTGAGGTGTGTAGATTTCCTGCATGCAATAGTCTAAAGAGAGACTAACTCCACAAGTGAGGAAAATGAAAAGAAAAGAAATATCCAAGGGATTAATTTGATGAATAATAAATCAGAAGGATAATACACTATCATCAGCACTAATGTTAGAGCTTATTACCAATGGCTGGGTATAATATAGTGCTGTATTAGTAAAAATTATTGTGGGTTGAGTATTAAAACCCAGTCATTCCTACCATTGAGCTAAAAAATAATCATCACTCTTGTCAAGGCTTCCTTTTCTTTTGGCCTCTTCCATTCTGAGCCATTAAGTGCTGCAAGTTTCTCCCCAAGCAATTGAATTAGAGACAACCAGGATGCACTCTTCTTATCTTATGACTCTGCAATCCCTCCTGGGTGATTTAGTTCCACTTGCAGTTCCAAAGCAATCCTAATAGACTCAGGAAGAGTGTGAGTCACCCCTGCCTGTGGAATGGGTAACTCAGAACAGAGGGGGGAATCCCAAACCCCAGACACAGACTAGCAGACATCACACAAGCAAATTCAGGCAGGCACTGGTGTCTGAGCAGGATTAAAAATACACAGACTAAAAATGAAGCCAGGAAGAGCCTTCTGGACAAATCCCAGCAATTCTGATCCTAACAAATTCCACATTCTTATGCTGAAATTCCAGTAAACAGCTGCATATCAATCTGGGAGTTTTCCAAACTGTTTCTTTTCTAGATTAGCTGCATTATTTTCCTAGAGCATGATCTGCTTTTCTCTCCAGAGCCAGCCAGCCATGGCATGTGTCAGAGATAAACTCCTCTCCAGCAGAAATGCCCTAACCTGCATCACCCTCCAACCAGATAACTGCCCAGGTCAAGACTCCTGCCTTCCTGATCTGAACATCAAAGCCTGGGGGTGTCTGGGTGGTTGCTCAGAGTGGGGAAACTGTCCTCTGCTACCAGAAGCACCCCCCTTTTTGCTTCCAGATGACAACCCATGATTCATTTGCATTATTCTGCCAATTCACAGGCTTGAAGAAAGATTCAAGTATAATTCTCAGCCTATTAACATACAGCTACTTGTTAATACCATTTTTCATTATTCACTGGCCTTTTAACAATGAAAATAATGAATAGCAGCACTCAGATTTTTCAACCTGCATGGAATTGCAAAGCTTTTGCTCTTGCCCACATAAATATACTGCATTTTCATATATTATTAGGTGAAGTATTGTGTCACCCAGCAAACACAAGATTTGATAGAACCATCACCTGTTTATCTACATGTGCTGGGAGAGAGACTTTCCTGCCTACTTCTTGTGGCTCAGAAAGTGGGATTTCTTTTTTTTTTTTTTAGAGCAGCAAAATCACCTGAAATCTCAGGAGCAAGTAAAACCAAGCCAGTGTGGCTCATCAGAGTGCTAAGAACCAGTGATACGTCTCCCAGTAAGAGCTGTAGAGAACCATTAACAACTTCTCCCTGAGAAAAAAAAAACCCCAAACCTCTGCCTTACCTCCACTGCTGCTGCCAGCCATGGGAAGATTCTGGCACAGTCTGTTACAGACACAGCATGAAATGTCAATTCTAGTGATTGTGATGGTTATTAGCCATGCAACATCAAGAAATCTCTTCACATATTTGCTTGCTTCATGGAAGTGAACATGGGTATGGCAACTGCTGCATGTTCTTCTGAAGCTGGCACAGTGTGGAAACTCAGAAACCATTGTGAAGTTCACATCAAGCATAAAAAAGGACAAATTACTATTGCTAGACACCTTATAGTCCTGACAATGAAATACTGAATCATTTATTGGGAAATAATCTACGAGGGGAAGAAGAGAAGGCAAAATAAAGAGCAGGGTCCTCAGACAGAGTTATAAATTGGAAGTGTGCATGGCTGTATTAAACAGAACTAACACTATACAGGGCAGAAATGGATTTTCTTAAGCAGTTTCCATATAATGGGCTTGGTAGCTTTGAGAAATGCCTCTCCCTAATGGTCCTTCTATTGATGTAGAGCCTAAAGACTATTTTTCTAATTAAGCAATAAATTACAGCTGTAGAAAACTCTGGTAAGTCACTATTAGATTTGTGCAGAGCTCTGAACCTTCAAATTGCTAAGGACATGGCAAGCCTCTTACCTAACTTCACTCATTAATTCTTTCTCCACCTAGTTTTCCTTAGGATTTGGAGATCAAAAGGCTGCCTTCAGACCTCCCAATGTCACTCAGAAGGTTGGTGGGTTTGGCTCACAGTTTACCTCCATTTTAGCAGCTACTTTTCCCTCCTAATTGTCCTTTACTTCCCCCCATGGAGCTGCAAACCCCTTATTACATTTTTGCTGTGTGGGTTGTGCTTTTTTCTTTGTTTCTTGCTGTTTTTTTCCCCTTCTGAGGGACTGGAGAAAAGCACTGCTGATACTCCATCTTTTTTTTGTGCTCAACAGCTTGGGAGATCTGCCAGGTGGTTGATTCCTTCCAGATCACTGTGAGGCAGCCAAAGAGCAAGTTCCAGATAGTCTCACTGGATGCACAGTCTATACCAAGGTAAATCTGTTTTTTGACAGTTATACCTATATCTGCAAATTGATTTCACTGACTGAGGCAGGACCCAAAACTTGTTTTTTAGAGTTTTCCTTGGAATTCCCCAGAAATCTTTCCTTCTGGAGTAAACCTGGAGCTAGCAGATATGTTGATCATTCCACTTTTTCCTTTGTGAGATGCCTGCATTTGAGGACAAGGAAATAAAAAAGCAAACTTCTCACCTAATAATAGAGTTAATGGACCAGTCAGGGCATGAAAATTGATGGAGAGGTGCATGGAACAATTGTTTTAATGGACAGCAATTTCTTCCTGAACCTAATGCAAGTGGTTTGCAACTCCAGCAGAGGATTCATGTCCTCACGATGCAAATAACACACCACACAGTGACTAAGAGTTCTCAACATCCACAAATCAAATCCTTTCTATGCTTCTGGAGTATCTTAACTACCTGGATAGAAAAATTACATTTTATACAGAATAGTATTTCACATCAGACTTGTTTGTTCAGTTGCCCTGAGAGGTTAAGCAGAAGGAGCCCATTTGCTCTGAGAACAGTCATTATTCTACACCTCTTTACCATACACCTAACACCTCCACAGGCTACTGTAGATTATTTCATGTATTTCCACACTTCTTTACAGGGGCCAGATGTGACACAGCCATGCCACTCATTTCCACAACAAAACATGGTCACTTTTATTCTCTTTCACTTCTTTAAAGCATTGTATTTGCATTTCTCATTAGCAGCTTGGCCAAACGTTTTCCATATGTTCAAACAAATTCAGAGACTAATAATTAAGATTAAGGATTCTTTTCAGATTAAATTGTACTTCTGAAAAGCTTGACACTGCCACCTTCCCAAAAAGTCCATCAGCTAATTATCTTTACTGCTGTTGCCCTATCAGAGTGAGAAGCACTCTGGAAATCCCTTGGTTTCACAATCTCAAATACACTGCAGAACAGAGCTATCAGAGAACCCTTTTTGGTTACCCCTGTTTCTAATTATCAAGCATTTTGCCTGAAATTTCATTAGCATTCAAGCTTCCCTTACACATTTTAAAGCTTTTTTCAAATGTGAATTGCAAATGACTGACTTCCCCTGTGTTGCTGTGTTACAGAACATCCAAAGATGAAACTAAATACCAGGCAAATCTTCAGCAAAACCCACCCTAGTTCATTTTGAGTTACATGTATTTCACTAGGCACCTCACACAGCAGTCTTGTTTCCAAACCTGCAGCTCTAGTTATCATTCTTTTTGCAAGAAGCTTGTACTCAGCTGCACAGTTAAGACAGAAGATGTAATCACAGTTAGGGGGAAGGTTCTACCCTGCATAAAGTCCACACAGAAGCTTTTAAAAGGTGTTTAATGGAGTAACTGATTTTTATTCTTTTTTATCATGAGAAATAGAACCATTTCTCCTAAAGCCAAGCATTTCTCTGCTCAGTCTGTGCTTGCTTCATTCAAACATAAATTGTCTGGCCTCAAAAGGCAGTGTATGCCAGCAAGTTGCCACAAGGAGCATGTCACTCTGAGAACATGTGGAAAGGAGAAGAGGGAGACCTTGTAAAAATAAAAATAAGAAACTCCCTAAATCAAATCTTCAACACAAGACACAAAGGAGTGATAATGGGAAATCTCTCCACAAGAGAAGCCAAGTAAACAAACACCTGGTGGAAATCATGGGCTAACATCTGCCTGTGAGCTACACTGGAGTAGCTTTTCAAGTACAAATACTGAGAGCAATCAGATGAATTCAATTTAGGTTGTTTAATATATATCCACTTCATCTACCTACCTACACACAGTCCTTTGCCAGCAGAAAATTAACAGCTCAGGAAGATACTGCAACCAAATTAAAAAAGATATTCATTTCATGCTGAGGAGCTCTGCCATAAAACACAGCTTATTTAGAGAAACATTAAAGTAAACATAAGTTTAAGAAGAATATTTCTGTGTTTAAAAACCTGATTCCTGATGAGCTTACAAACTCCTTAGCAAATCAGGAGAATCCCTGTTGAAAGGATTCCTGCAGTCTGAAGATTTATGGTCTTTTGGTGGTGGTAAATCCAAAGCCAGGTAAGATTCTTTTCACATAACTGAGGAAAACAAATCCCCCAGTTTCCACACAACACTGTAGGTTCTTCTCTAATGAAGATACTTGAAGTTTTGTATTCTGATTAAAGCATTTACTTCAAAATAAGGCAGAGGGGAGAGGGGAGGGCTTTACAATGAGAAATCACTGCCAACCTGCATCTCTGCCCCTCTAATTTCACCAAGAGTTATAAAAATTGGCATTTCTGAAACAAAAACTCTCCCAGTTTATCTAAAATCCATGACTTTGGTAAAACAGGCTCTGAAACCAAGCCAGGCTTCTTGGGAAAGGCCCATCCAGGGAACTGTCTCAATCTGTGCAACTCTAAAGGAACTTTATCAATATGTACAGAATTAAATACCTGTTATATCTTAAATAGCTGCCTAAGGGATGTCAGAAGCAGGCAGGCAGAAAATTGTATTAAACAAGAAATCCAGACAGTTTTGCTGGTGGCAGAGGGAGAAGATCTTTCCACCAGACCACTGTTCTGTCACAGGCCTGGCCACAGATCCTGGGCAGATGAAAAGAGCTCAATTAACCTGCATTTTCTGCCTGAGATTTCAGGCAACCAACTCTGACATGTTAGAAGATATTTGAATAATGAAAGCAAGCAGCTCGTGTCAAAGCAGCTCTGGGGGACAGAGCAGATGCAAAAGCAACATCTGAAACATGCTCCTGATACCTGAGCAAGCTGCTGGGGCTTACCATGGTTCTATCCACCCATGGGCACTGGAACAAGCAACCACAGCCACGTTTCCAGCCTGTGGATAATGGAAAGTAAAAGTAGTTCAGCTTTTCCTACTGGTGGTTGCTGGATGGAGTCACTCCAAAGGCTCATGGTTCCCCCTGTTCAGATACCCCAACTCCAGGATTCCTGCCAGCATTTCTACTGAATGCCTCTTCCTAGTTTGAAATTCACACTCTTGATTCAAGCAATTCAACCCAAAAGCAATTATGGAAAATATTCCAGTACTTCATTCTAGAGAGGAGTAAAACTCACAAGAAAAAGTCACAATTCAGGATGTTATCAGGGAATGTTGAGCAGTTTTCTCCCTTTTATGCTATAGAAGAGGGAATTACTTCTTTTCAACTATAATGCAATGTAGAAATAGGAAATGAATGTCCATTTAGGTGGCTTTGTGCTAAAATGCAAGACAACTACAATTTGCTTCATAAACTGCTGGCACATTTGAAATTGAGTTTTATCCCAAGCCCATGACAGACTCTTTCAGGGACAGCTACATCAGTTTAGTACCATGAACACAATGGATCCAGGGTTCCCTCAGCAGAAAGGAGGCATTTCCAAGGAGTATTTGCAGGAGAAGCACAGGATTCCTGCCAGAGCTGCCACTTGTGGAAGCACACATTTAGGTTCTGAACTGGGTGATAGTTTAGCATTTAATCCCCCTGCATGTAACACTGGTACTAAAGGGGGAATCTCTTCCCCCCAGTCCATACAGTTGCATCAAGAGGAGCATCCCACACCTTATGGGATCCTTCCCTTGTGCTTAGTTCTGGCACAGACCAGCTCCCTGTGTCCTGTAGTTGTGACACTCCCCATCTCACCACAGTTGGTGTCCAGTTCCAAAAAGGATGTTTTCCCTTTCAACTAAGGGAACTGATACCATGCAGATGATCCAGGGTGCAAGTCTGCCAGCTCCTGCAGCTGGCTGTTGCCTACAGAGCCCTGAGCACCTTTCCAGTAAGCCTGGTGATGGACCTGCCAGCAAAGCTGTGTCACCAATGAATTACTGTGTATATTTGGGGGTTAATCCTTAAAGGAATGGCAAAACACAGGTAAAAAAAGAGTTCTGCTGAGCACAGAAGTATTTCTATTGTAATAAGGAGTCATTCCAGTGCTCCAGCTGTAACTGGAAGTTCCTGGAATGTGATTACACTCAATTCTGCTTGGCTCAGAGCCATGCAAATATTTCTTTTCCACATTCCCATCAAGTACAGTAAGTGTTTTTGTTCTTAAGTGCACTATTACAGGGGACACAAATAAGCCATTTTTCTTCCAGCAGTTGGAACTTCCATTTCTAAACCACCATAACATACATCTGGTAGGCTGAAAGCATGCTCCAGTTTGCACTTGTTGCACCGCTAAGCCACACCAGTTGAACCAGCTGGAAATGGATAGGAAAATCATGTTTTTACAAGACTACACAAACTTAAGATGGTAGTAGAGTTGGTTTAGCTTCAGTGTTGGTGTAAGGAGTCATGAACAGCCACCAAGACAGTGGCTTTAACCCATTTTTCCCCCTCTTTCTGAGACAGGAGGAGTATAATAATGTTTTCAGGCAGAACACCACCATATTAGGCTTTACAAGAGGTGCTCCTGTGGGATCTCAACAGTACAATATCTCAGTCCCTTGGACACAAATGATATATGAAAAAGCATATAGACTTACTGGCAATTCTTTGATTAAATTTCTTAGCTCCCCATGCTTCTCAGAAATCCTTCCTGGATCATCTCCATAGCTGCTGGATATTCTGCCAGCCCATGTGGCCTCAGGAGCAGGTAGAAATGTCACAAGGTTTGTTAATCCAAACCTGGCTGCAGAGTGGAGTAGGAAATTCCTCCAGATGGCCACCTGTAAAAAAACATTTTCATTGAGTTTTTCTTTCCTAAAACAAAGAGTTTTTCTTTCCTTCCACCTTCTCCTCCAAAAGCCTTGGAATATTCGTGCTGCAGAACCTCAGTTATCAAACTGCAAAGCACTTCAGTTCTATTGAGCAATAAGTTTTCTTGCAATGGGAGGAAAACTCTGTGGCCAAGACATGTTTTTCCTTAGGTGTGTATTATTGAATGCTTTAGGAATATTTTCAGACATATGAATGGGAGGTTTTAATAAGTTTATGGTGTTGTGTTTGCGTATTAAAAAGCATTTCTGAGAACTCACATGACTGCCAGAGACTTGCAAACACTTGCTTATCCCTGTACTGAAAAAAATCAGGGAATTTAAAGCTGGATTCATCTGCAATAGCACAATACTCATTTCCATCCCACACTTGATGTCTGCTGGAAGACTGGGACAAAGCTGAAGTCAGTTAATCACTTCAGCAAAGCCCTGTACTCTGCCACTGGAGAGTGGCCACAAGTTATGCACAAGAACAGAGCAGAGAACAAGCACAAACAACACCTTCCTCTGTCTTCATCCTCTGCTCCCTAATCACTTGTGGCTTTCTGGCAGCAATTTGTCTCTATGCCAGCATGCAGGACATGTCTCTTTCAAGGATGTATTCAGCCTGCCCCAGGTGCCATCCACTTCTTGCATTCTCAGAGTCTTTGGGCAGTGTCTTTACTACCCACTGCTTCAAAAGGTGCTTCCTCTAGTTAGTTTTGAGCCTGGCTCCTGCTAGATTCAACTGCTAGTCCCTAATTCCTCTGATTTCCATCTTTCTCTGCCCTCTCTGCACTTCTAGTGATTTACTCATTCCCAGAATGTTTTCCTTGAAGAGCTCCAGTGTGTGTAACTGAGCCTTATTGAGAGTCAACTCCAGCACCCCCACTGCTCTTTTTCTGAACCTTTTCCTGCTTTAATCTCCCTATTTTGAGATGACAGAAGAGCTGTACATGATACTCCAATTGTGGGTGAGCCATGTAATTTATGCGTGTCATAATTATGTCCTGTTTTGTTCTCCATTCCTTTTCTAATAATTCCTAGTATTTCATTTACTTTTTGATCTGCTGCCTAGCAACAAGTGGCTGTTATCAGGGAACTGCCTGGTCTTATTCCTCAGTGCTAATAGTCTGCTCAAAGCCTCTCATTTTGTGTGACAACACAGGACTGCTTTTGCCATTTGCATCACTTTGTTTTTACCTACAATGAGTATCATCTGACATTTTACTGCATAATTAACTAGCTCCCATGAGGCCTTTTTTGCCTATTTGTTTTCCCAATTAGCTCTCCTCATTTGTGTCACCAGCATAAGTTTTTTCCAACTCTCTGCCTCCTGGTTTTGGCCAATTATTTGTCCATGCTCCATCAGTTATTGCCTTGATCAGGTTTGCTGCCTCTGACAAAAAAACTGAAAGAAATCTATAAAGCAGGACTGCACATTACAGAAAAAAACTATTTTATTACAATTTCTCTTAATTTATCTGGTAGAGACAACACATTAACCTGCTTCTAGGTCCCAAGTTCTCCAGAGAAATTGGATTTTGGCACCACGATCACACTTTCTAGTAGTACAGAGCTGAAAAACTGCATGTTACTGCTAGAAATTCAGCTATTTAAAGATGCTGGACTTGACCTCTTGGAAATTCTTTGCCTAAATACATATTTAACTTTGAAAAATAGAAGGTGAATCTCAAAAGAGGCAATGGAAGCTTACTCATCTCTCCTTCTGCCCTCATTCTGAAATGAGGCACCACTAACTGCTTAAATCCCTCCCAAAACAGCTGACCAAGGTGAAAAGTGAACCCTCTTCCAGGTTCTACAGCAAAAGTCCATCACAACTGAAAGTATCACTGTCAAAATAACCAAGTAAGAACAATCCATTGCAAGATCTATTTGTGCTGCTTTGTTTTTGTGGGTTTTTTTGTTTGGTTTAACTTGCCAAGTCACAAAATTCAGTGAGCTCCCAAGACAAACTAGATGGTTACTGATCTACTGTAAGGTATTTCCAGCACAGTGTTGCACTGTATGCAGTAGGAAGAGGCTGGAATTATTTGAAAGCACATAGGCTTCAGGCAGAAAATACCATTCTTGAACTTACCAGTTTGAGGGAAACTGCTGGAACTTTTATCAGCCCTAAGACTGGAAGAACTGACACATTTCAGCTGAATATACAGAACTGAACAAAAGTAGTAGTTATTAAGGTATCTAGAAGTGCTTTTACTAGTAGCAGGCCTTTCATGAAGAATGTTAAATACAGGTGCTGTTTGTGGTGGATAGCTGGTGGTTCCAGGCAGGAAGGAAAGGTTAAAGAGAAGGGGCCCAAGGGGTGTATTTTTAAATGCATTAAGGTGTCATCTTCAACTTCCAACTGACTTTGAGGCCAGTGCTTGCTGTTAATTAAAGATTTAGTTGACATGCAGAAGGTTAAGAAGGAATTGTTGTTTTGTATGTTTTGTCTTGTCTTAATCCCTCCTCTGCTCTTCTCTGCAGAGCATTCTGGAACACTGCAGCTATAAAACAAGAGCATAAAATCTAATATGACTGTGTTGTAGCTCTGCCTTAGCCTGTGGGAATGTTCATAAAATTGCAGTAAGCAAACAGAACAGCCCACAGTGAAATTGCTGCAGATCTTGTAAAACATCCTGCCTTCATTTCCCAAATTATTGATACAGGACATTAGGGTTTGGGGGTTTTTAGCAATTTAAATAGACACTTTAAATGACTTCTACAGTGTCAATATCAATTAAACCAAAGAAATACTTCAAGCCCCACCTGTTTCTTCTCCTTCAGCCTGTCTCTTCCTCCATTGTTTCACTAGCAGCTGAAAACTCAGACTAGCTCTTCTTTAGGATAGGTGTATGAAAGAAAGATTTGCAGAAATCAGGATAGGACTTATGCTGCTAGCAGTGTTAGGTGAAAAAAAGCAGTATTTTCTACAAGAAGAGTAAATCTAGGACTTCCACAAACCTTGATGTTTGAGATTAAGTAGAGAAATAGTAACAGCTAACTGATAAAAAAAAAAAAAAAAGGAAAATTCATTAATAATGGAAAAAGCAACAGTTTTTCCTCAAGTAAATTGCCATCTCTTGGACAGGAATCAATACACCAAGATCAATCCCCAATATGTGAATAATTAATTTAAGAACCACCTCCTATTTGGTACTAAACAGTAGTTTTTGTTGATATACTACTGAATTGTGCATATAGGGTGTCTATATGTTATAGAAAAGTCCTATTTTAACTAAGTGGGATAATTATATTCTTTTTAATTAAAAAAAAAAAAAAAAAAAGTATCTTTTGGCCAGAAGTAATGAAAACTATTAAATGCAGGGGTACTAAAATGACTGGAAAAGTCTAGTGCTGTTCCAGGTTCAAAAGCCATCTATTCTCTTCAGATAGAGAAATATTTCTGATTTCTTGTCACCAAACTTTGAGAAAGTGAAGTTTTAATTATATTAAAGAGGAGCAATTAGTAAAAAAATCTATAATGTGCAGGCATTTCCTCATGTCTCACTGCCAGGTTTCTCCCTAAGTATAAATTTGCTCAGCTGTAAAGCTGTCATTTTGCAGTTAATCCAAAGCTGATCAAACATCCAGACAAGTATAAATTCACAGCAGAGTCACGAAGAAGTGATTTACACAATTCTCTCTCTCATTTTTCCTGGTTATGTTGTCTTGATTGTGGATTCCTCCATTTCAGTAGTGCCTTTAAATACTTAAGACTCTTATTAAGTTTTGTAAGTAATAACTGTAATATCAGCTATAAAAATGAATGCATACAAGTGACTCACTTGGTGATTGTGCTCTTCTTCCCTTTGGAATGGGCTGAATATTTTGCTTTTCAGTCCCAAAGTCAGAACACTGTCCAGCTTCTCTACAGAAGAAAATATTACAGCCTGTTTAGAAGGAACAAAACAAAAAGATTAGTCCATTTGTTGCATATGTATTTTCAACTTCATCCTCAGAGTGCTGGTGAATCAAAGCACTCAAAACAGTGCTATTCCCAATTCACTCTTAGTAACAGCAGCAGAGTTTTTGAAAGCTACAAAAGAAATATTCTAATATGAAAGGATCTTGATCACTCAGTACACTGCATTTACATGTGATGTTTTTCTACAGGCCCCTGAAATCTTCCCAAGACATCCCACCACTGCTGCACAGCTGAAGCTCCTGCTGAAGCTTCACCAAAGCCAAGGGTAGAACTGTATTCAAAGTGCTCTGCAAGGGAACACTGTCAGCAGGGTGAGGAAGCACACATTTTATCTGAACCAAGATTAGAACATGACAGGAAAGAAGTAAAAAACCCTATTTTCTCCCTGTGTCCTCACAGGCAACTTCTTTCCAGAATCCATGCAGAATTCAGGTAGTTTGCAGGCAGCTCTCCATGCTCTGAGGTCCAACCAGCTGCTCTCTACTCCACTTCTCCATCTTGGTCCTTCTGCAGCCACTGCTGCCTGCCTGCTCAGCACCACCTCCCCAGCTGCACCCCCTTTGCAGAGCAAGGGGCACAGCTGGGAACAGGGAAACCCCAGCTGCAGACCATTCCAAACACAGCCCAGCAAAAGGAGAAGACAAAACACGTGGACATTGTGGAAGTGATAAGCAAGTTGTGCTGCTGAAGCACAGCACACACAGCCAGTAAATTAACATTTCTCCCTGGCTTTGGCAGTATTAACAGGGTTACATTTACATAAAGATGAACTTCTTCAGTAGTTCTTATGTGTCAGACACTACGTGATATGCACTTCCACATCTACACTGCTTCTGTGAAAGAGAATGGGCTTAAAAGTCACCAAGGCATTGCTGACAATTCCAGCCAGGGATGGAATAGAGAGACACTGCACACTCTGAGGAAAAGAAAGATTTAAAATAGCAGCTGCTGACGTGGCTTAGAGAATTGTTTCTAAGGAAGGATCTCTGGGAATCAGGTAAAGGCACATAAATCATTTCACCACCTAAGTCACACAGGGATTTTCCCAGCAAAGGCCACAGTTTATTTTCATTTTCTTCAATACACACTATATCTGGATTCCTGTTTGATGACCATGAGAAAAGCATCTTTCAAGCTATCAAGTCTCTCAGGATCACAGAAGTAGTGTTCAACCAAAGTTTGTCATAAAGACTTCCTAAATCTCTCTAAATATGCTAGACAGTCAAATTAACATGAGCCCATCCATTTCAGTAATAAGGAGATGATCTTTGCTTCCATTTTTTTTGGAAGAAATCTGTACCAGGATACCCCAACACTAAATAATTAAATTGATAGTTCCATTTGGTAGAAAGTCTGAGAGAAAAATCAATACAGGATGTATATCTGTCAGAATGTTGAAATGAGAAGTTGCTGAAAAGTAAAAAATTAAATATGAAAAAGGTTAATAATTAATTATAAGAACCTTAAAAACAGTTTGTACACAGGGTTACTGTAAGAACACAAACTTCATAAGGAATTTCTTTAATGCAGAGTTATATGAAAGTGAGAGGATAAAAAAACTTCATGGCCTTTAGCTAACACCTACCCTCAAATATTCACTCACCTACTTCACTCTAACATTTCAGTCTTTCAGTTTTCTTTTGAAACTTATTTAACTTCTTCACCTTTCCTTCCATTTTAAATATTTATTTGGTTATTTAAAATGTCTTGCTAATGCTGGTAAATGCTTTTTAAATTCAGACAGATTTGGAACATAGAAAAGTACAATCTGTCAGCAAAGAATTTCATCCAAAACCATGAGTTGCAAAAACTTTAGAATACAATTAATTACTGTGGCAATTTGCTTTCATCATGTAATTTTAATATGGAGATGCTCCTCAGACTGCAAGTAGTTTTGAAAATCACCTTTCCTTTGAACCACTGAATGATGTTGCTTTGATCAATAAATGCTGTGAGCTTCTCTATTTTATTTTAATTTAGTTTTCCATTGTGTTTGATTGTTACTTTGCAAAGATAAACTATTGTTGCCCCAGGATACTCTTGTAAATAAGCTGATAGTCTCCAAGGTTTTAATTATCCTGGTTCAGAACGTTACTACTGCTCCTGTTACTTGATGGGAATTGTAGTAAGCATCAGGGCTGGTTTGTTTTTCCTTCTGTGAACATATTTTGAAAGATATAATACTAAATATTAGTCATGCTGCTTCCTGAGGGGTCAAACTCCTGAGTAACACAAGGAATTCTCCAGGGGAAACACTGGGTGTGTTGTAGATAGCCAGGTTACCACGTTAATTAGCATTTTTTAATCATTCTGACACGCTTCTTATGCATAAAATTTTCAATGAATCATATTAGAAGCTTACTCTCTGTCCTTTAAAATGCAGACTACAGAACAACAGATTCTATAGAAACAGAAATATAGTTCTATTAGAACACACTTGTACTTTTTGCACTATTTTTCTTGTGCAACAACCCGTTTTCTTTGAACAAAAGTGACTTGTGCTTGGGAGGAATCTACCCCCATCCTTAATAGAACCCTAATAATGCAATACATCATTTTTTATTAATCCTTTGGTTATGAGTGTAATGCCTTAGGTGGTAGATAAGGTAGATTTGTCACAGCAAAATGAGACTGTCTGCACTGGCAACACAGACCATTCTTTTTGTTCTGGCTTTGCAATTACAATATAGACATCATGACAAGTCTGCTTGGACTACCCACCATTCAACACCTAACACTTGAGATTCCTTCCTTTCTTAAGAGGTGCTTGCTTATTATTTTCTACATGCCACTGGCAAAGGACATCCTGCAGAGCACTGCAGCCTGCTGTGCTGATTGGAAACCTAGCTCCAAACCTGAACTCTTCTCAATATATGCAAAGAATCCACATGGCAACCAGCAAAGCAGATGAATGAGAATTCAGCAGCTGTAAATGGTCCCTATATGAATAACAACCTACTGTCTTCCAGAAAAATCCTGTTTGCTGGTGTAGGAATAATAATCTTCAAAATACAATGTGATTTCAGCTTGCTTGGGTTTAGAACATACTAGAAAGGCACTTGAAATGGAGAGGGACAGCACTACTTGGTTATTGTTTCCATCCTCTGTAATGCAGGATGTTGTTTATTGGGCACATGCAGCACAAAAGATGTTTATACCACTCTCTAAAGAAAAAAAATGAGAGAAATGTGTTTTCACCTACCTGCTTTGCAACTAGACATCTCAAAAACAGGCCTCTGTAATCCTGAGCTTATTTCTGAGCCATTACTCATCACTGTGCAATCAAAAGATTGTATGTTATCTCTTAGCTCATACTCTTATATTATATTTTTGGGGGTTTTATTATAGATGCAAAGTGAAGTTAGCTGACCAGTGAAAGCTACTGGGTCAGCCACTTGCTTACAAAGGTGCCCCATCTCCCCTAGTGCAGAACAGTACCCAGTCTGGGCTCTGCTCCCAACCACTCCTCACAGGAGACATTCACATACCAGCAGGAAAATCTTAGACAACACAAGTCAGAACAGTAGCTGAAAATATTTCACAGCCCCAGCCCAGAAGTCTTGGGTAATGAGTCAAGGAGCAGGAAAATATCACAGGAAAGGGATAGAGCTGATGAGCTGGATTTACATTTCACAGGTGATGCAGTGCAGTCAGATTTTTAATCCAGGTCTTTCAGTCTAGCATTAAAAAGCTGCCAGGAGAAAATACATATCTAAATCTGTATAAAGCAAGGCTATTGTTTCATGTTAAAAAAGGAGATGAAAACAAGACACTTCAAATTTCCAATTTCCCTTTGATAAGCTGATGACCTATAATCAGCACCCTTAAGCCTCCAAACGAGGGAAAAGTTCATTTATTACAAATATTGCTTTGCTATTCACCTTTGGAAACACTTTTCTTCATTGTAGGCAAGGTTCTCCAAACTGGATTTGAACCAGGCTGCAGAAATTGCAGTATAATTACTTCTGTTCCAGTTGTTTACCTAGTAAAAGCAAAGGAAAAAGGCATTAGCAGAGTCTGGTACTTCAGTATGATTTGCTTTGTGCATGCAGCATGAGCTCTCTGAGCACATGTCATTCATGAGTGTTGTCAGTGCCAGGCACCCTGCTGGACCACACACCATGGCTTCCTTCACATCCTAACCCTGCCCACTAGGGTGATAAAGATGGGCAGCCCTGAAAATGAAGGGGAGCAATAAGGCCAAAGAAACTAAACAGAACATCATCTTCAATCACTTAAAATGGGAACTGCCCCAATGCTGGTTTAGTTGGGGTTTTTTGGTGTTGTTGGGGTTTCTTTAAAGCTTTTCTTACAACATCAGCTCAGCTGAACTTTGTTTACAAAGGGGACTCCCAGACTCCCAACTTTTTACAGACTTTGAAATAGAAAAAAGCCTACAGAGAGAAACATTAAATACAAATGATAAAAGAAGCAAAATTAAACCTGGGCTGCAGCTCTGCCAAATTTTCACAATATTTCATTTACTGTTCATATTTTATTTCTTCATCCACTATAGAAACCTTCCTGTGATCAGCAATGTTCTCCCAGATTAATTCTGAATCTTTCAAGATCTGCAGATAAGGATTTCAGCTTTCCTTCTCTGAAATATGGTTACAAAGCAAAGTTCCCTCCTGGCCATGGACTTCCCAACCAGTTCTCTGCTCCATCACAGTGAGCAAGAACTCTCAGGCCACGTGTGATCTTCTCAGGACAGTGTTCAGAATGAACACCAGGCCACAGAATTACCCAAACACAGCTCCAAGAAGCCACTGATGAACACTGATGAACACTGCAGCCTATATATTGATAAATTCTTCCTATCTGATGTTGTATTTCCATGGGTTTAGAAACATTCTAGAAGTTCTGGTGGAACTCACAGCAAGCAGTGCAGTATCTGAATGCTTAGGTGAATCATGTTTGAATTTTTAACTCATACCCAGGGAGCAAGGAATAGGTGTGGCCCTTAAATCTGCACAGAGAAACTGTTGTTAAATCATTTAAGCTGTTGGCAACTAGTTATGGATGGAGCAGTTGAAAAAAATCTCCTAACAAACCAGCAGAGTTATCCAGTGAAATGGCATAAATATGAAGAAAGAAAATCAATTCTTTCCTGTGTCAGGAAGAATTACAGAGAGGAATAGAACCAAATTGGCTGCATTAAATATAAAATGAAACATTTTAGTAATAGAGTAATAAGAAAAGAATATTAACATTCTTCCAAAGCACTGCCATCAAATGCAAAGCTAATCTGTGACTAATCCATGACATTTTAAGACTGCCACCTGCCATTTAACCACACAAAAACAATATAATGGAACCCAGTTTCCCTTAAATAACAAGGTCTTGCTTCTCTGCATTATTCGTTCTGTGTGCAAAACCCTACAGGAAACACCTACAAAATAGTGGGAAGTGAAGCTACTTATCAGAAAAAGTGGAAGGAGTCCAAAATTTTCTCTCTACTTAAGGGTACAGAAAGTTTTTCTTACCCAAGGCTTTCACATACTTGACTGTCTTATTCCAGGAGGTTAGATGTGTCCTAATTCATGGATTATCTGCTATTAACTCATTTCTAAAGTTTCATCTTGCAATAAAATGAATATTTCACCAGAGTTCTATAAAATTAAAATATGTTCTCATTACTCCTTCAAACAATTATACTGAAAGAGTTTAAGATGCAGATAAAACACAAGTTGGAAGGAAAGTTGCTTTGCCAAAAGCTTCATGCAAAAGAATCTTATGGTACCAAAACATGATGCCATCTCAGTGTTATTCTTTCTTTACCTATATATATATATTAAATATTT
>JAOEGS010023926.1:0-27818 GCA_025447755.1 Corythornis vintsioides
GAGACCCCACCTTGAGTACTGTGTCCAGTTTTGGACACCCCAATTCAGAAAAGACAGAGACTTACTGGAGAGAGTCCCCTACTCATCTTTAACATGCAAAGCTTGGAAGAACTAGAAATTCACAGTAAGTAGTACAACTTCTATATGCATCTCCTGTCATCCTAAATTTAACTGCAACACTCAAGACTTATTTTTTCCTATATGTTTGACAAAAGCTACAACTCTGTATACTGTACATTCCAGTGGGATCCCAGCCCCCTGCACTGTGCTGGCTGCTGGAGGCAGCAGTTCACCGCTTTCCTCACACAGCATTCTAGGGTTTAATGTCAATCTCGTGGGCAGTTGTTCCCAGCTTGAAGTGCAGCAGGTCAAGTGGGTAAATGCTGATTCCTGTCCCCCACAAGGCTTCTGGCTAGCGCATTTTGTAGTCATTAGACACTGAAGTTTCACAAAGCTGGCCTTTAAAATCCAAGTCCACTGTGAAATCCAGGTCACGCTGTGGAAAGATTGCAGTAGAAAGGTAAGACAGGCCACACATTTAGTGTATGAAATCACTTATCCACTTTTGGGTTGAAAAGACCTGAAGATTCCAGAGGTAACTACCAGGGTTTCTAATTCACTTTGGTTTAAATGTTGCTAACACTAAAAACAAAATGAGACCATAGGTTGTGCAATGGCATTCCCTGTGCTCTCTGTCCAGGGCATTTTTGAGTATTACAGAATATATACTGAGTGTTCTTCCTAAGGCTGATTTAATGTCCTGCTTACAGCTAAGAAGCTTCTGAAATGCTGTGCTATTCAACATATTTTACAACCATTTTTGTGGGTATCCCCCATTGAGAAGCTACAAAACAAAGTATTGTGCCCTACAAAGCAAAGTTGTCTCTCTACAATCTTTCTGAAAGACTTCATGTTTCAGAAGAATAAAGCACTAACAAATCCTTTTGAACTCAGGTGGTCTCTCTGTATCCTGATAAAGATCAAGAGCATCCATTTTAGCACCTAAATCTGCATTGCAAACTGCTGTGCAGACAAATGCTTTCTTAATTTTTCCCTCAGAAGAAAACTGATGCATTCAACCCGAAATAAAATGCTCCATTCCCACAGTGACAACACAGGGGTGGGAAACAGACTTCTATTCTACTTTCACAAGAGTGAGAGGGTTTGTTTTAATGCCAAGTTTATTTTGTGTTTATTTCTTCCCCCGTATCCTCACTACTATGAAAACCTTATGTCATGTACCTGACTCATGTCTTCCCTCTCACACGGGCTTGTGTGCAGGCTGAGCTCTGGGACATCAGCACTGCTCATCATTGTTGGCACCAGCTTTGGAGCTCTTACTAATAAACATCCATTTAGCCCCTTCAGCATGCTTGTTGCTTGACTTATATGCATTTTATTTACTGCTGCTGATAGTTTGTGATACCAGAGTTGGAAATAGAATCAGTGATGCTGACTCACCACGTTTTTTGCATTTGGTTTCATGGATATAGTCCCATAGATCTCTTCTCCTCTCCTCACAGTTAAATAGTCCTCTAAGTAGAAGACAGTTTGCTTCCAGTGAGTATAGGGAGCATCAGGTGCTAAAAAAAATAGATATGTGTATTATATAGAGACATTTTCTCTTTGGTTTGCAAATAAAGGTAAGACTTGGGAACAGCTGAGGAAAAAAAGAAGTGTTTTATGAAATGCTTTAACTGATATGAACTTATGATCTTGCTTACTCCACTTCTCTAAGATGGGTGTCACCAACTGATTCCTTCAACCTGAGTGGTCCCTAGATCTGCCCCCACTGGTGATTTGCATCCCAGAAGGCCAGAGTGAACTTTGGCTTTAGAAGAAGCCCTTCTCAAAAACACAGAAACAACCTGAAAAATCTTAATAATTTGACTTTGAATAATTTGAAACTGTCTAGCAGCTCTCCCTCATTTGCAAGCAATGGCAAAGAAGGCTTGTTTTTTTTATTACTATTATGATTATTAATTTGGTACACATACAGCCTGCTGGAGAACTTGGTTATTAAAGTAAGATGTTCAGAGGATTGGCAGTAAAGCAAAGCATTCAAGAGAAAAAATGCTGCATTTGCCAAGGGCCAGGAGACAGAATCTGGAGCCAGAGGAAAGCCTCTCCAAGGAGGAAGAACCTCCAGCAGCTCAGACATCCAGTTCCAGGAAGAATGATGGGAAAGGACAGTCAGCAGAGCTGAAAGGATCCTAGAATGACTAAGCATCCAGGATCTCTGAAGTAGAAGTGTGTAGGAGCTGCAGATGGCTCAGAGAATCTAGGTTTCCAGCCACTGCTGCTGAACCTCATTTTTGATGGAGGTTCAGAAATACTGAAGATTGAGACTCCTTTCCTCTTTTTCATTTCATGTTTTTACTGAGAGGTAGCACAGAACAGCTTGCACATCTATTTGCCAGATGAAGTGGCTCTGTAAAAACTTATCTGTAAATAAAACATCGTGCCAACCTTGGTGCCTGCCTCAGGCTTTTGTCCAAATGTAGCCTAACATCTCACCCTTCCAGTTCTCTCTGGGAGCCAAGGGAAGCTGAGCACCAGCTGTGGGGTGGACTTGCAGAACATTTGTCTGAGTTCTCTGTCATACACCCATGAGAGGCAAGAAGACTCAAGAAAGTCCTTATCCCTGTTATACAAATTAAAAAGTGTACCTCTGCTATCCTGACACTGAAGCAAGTCTATGTCTGCTCTGCAGATGAGCAACTCCTTGCAATAATAAATGTGCTTTTCCTTGCCACTTTTGATGCCTGTTCACTTGCTGTCTAAAGGTTATGCAAAGAATGACTGGGTTTGCTGATGGGACACATCTGACTGGCAAACATTAATCTAATATCCTAATCAGTCGACAAGTGTGGCTTAAAATACATATTTTCATATGCACACATAAACCAGAAATAAATTCCATTATTCCTTTGCATTCTCAATGATATAAAAGACTTTTCCTGTAGTTCTGGCAATATAAATAGACTCCTTTCCAAAGACAGGCTCCAGCTGACACCACAACCCAGTAACTACACCCTTCCCTCAAGCTAATCTTACAGAGAATAGAGGTTTGACCTTTTAGAGAAGATTAATGGTCTTCCTTCTGTTGAAAAACAATTAAAAAAAAAAAAAATTTTTTTTTTTCCTTTTGTGGAAAAAAAAAATGCTAAAGTGTTTTCCTCCTTAGATAATTTTGTTGAGCACAAATTCAGCAATGCTATCACTTCAGACCCCCAGAGCAGCTCCTCACGCATTGTCCATGTCTCCCTTCACACACTGGTGCCTGTAATGGTGTGGGAAATGCTATAGCACAACTCACTGATAGAACAACCAGGGAAACACAATACTGAAAAATGTAAGAATGCAAAAGAACAGCATCATCACTATGATTACACTGCTAGACAAATATTTTAACAAAGTACTTGGAGTTTTGAATCTCACGTAAAGGGTTGAGAGCTCCTTTGAAGAGGGAAAAATACATCTATTTCTATTCATACCTACCTTAGGTCCCATTTACACCTGTTTTGGGTGGTGTGAGGATGCAGAGCTGTCTCCCTGAGCCAACAATCCCCTGTCTAAGCTGAAAAACCTGACACAGGAGCTCTAGACGTGGTAGTGATTGCAAAATCCCGCCTCTGGCTTTGCACCACTCCTACAAGCAGTTGTCCTCCCCCAGCCTGCTCACCTCCCCCAGGCTGAAAATAGCTTTTATCACTGCAATTCAAGCCTGCTGGTGTGGCACCAGTACCCCTGACTGTCATCAGCAACAGGAATGGAATGAAAAGACAGAGATTACCTGTAGAAAACCCCATCTTCTTGTGGCACTTGGTAAACTCGATATTGAAGTAGGTGACCAGGGCATGAACGTAATCATTCCTCTGGATTTGGAGGCAGAATGCAGAAGTGAATGCCAATTCATCAGTCTTCACTGTATAAATATCTACTTCCTGGATGGGGGAGAGAAAAAGACATTTACATGCAGCTGTCTGGCTCCAAGTGATGTGCTAAAGCATTTTATTTACCCATCAGTAACAAAGGCAGCCCTTCAACACTGCAAGAAATCAGTGGAACCCATCAAATCATCAGCAAATAATCCAGTTATTTAAATTGACAGAGTGTGAAGAGAGCCCACTCAAAAGTATGTCCCCTTGGGGATATCAGGGAGGGGCTGGAGGAAAAGAAGGTGAAAACATACTTTGATAAGTCTAGACACAGAAACAGAACTTTTTAGATGCATCTGATTTCTCCACAGCTAGGTATTGCTTTTCTCTGGGCTGTTCCCAAAACTCACAGTCTTGACTTCAGTTTTTTCAGGCAATTTTTCTGAGGTCACACTGCCCTCAGATGGACTTTCCCTGAGATCAAACTGGTGGTTTGAGGATGCTTTGGTCCCACTGGCCCTGGATGATTTGAAATCAAAACAGAGGACTCCTACTTGCCAGGAAAATTCCTGTGCCCTGAGGATATATTTAAGAGATGACTCAAAGGGGAGCTGCTTCCACAACAGAGAAGATGCTCTGTTCCCTCACTGCACTTGGGGCTGAGTGGCTAGAGTTGCTTGAAGGATTCCAGACTTGGGTTACATCCAATTCCTGAAGAGTACTAGTGAGGGAATTTTCCTTCAGCCTCCAGCCTTCTAGCTCAGTGTCAGGGTTACACAGCATGCAGGGCTTGATGTCTTATTTTGCTGATACTGTAGAACAATTCAGAGCATCTAAATTAGGAATTGAAATAACTTAGGGCTCTGGACTGATCTGTTAGGAATGCATCTAGTGACTAGTCAGTCACTAGGAACCCAGATTTATCTAGTAGGCATCCTAAGTTAACTGGCTTCAGGTTGCATGCTCTCCTAAAATACCCTGTTGTACATCTAATATCAATAACCTGCACCATCTCCAAATGCTGTAGTAAAACATTTGAAAAAATAAACAATAGTGCTTGCTTTATTTTCAAACATCACCTTAGGCTAATATTATCTGAATTCACAAATATTTTCAGGATCAAAGAAATTCAATTTACATAAATAAACCCTGAGCAAAAGTAAATTAAATTTAAAAAAAAAAAAAAAAAAAAGAAGAAATGGAGCTTCAGTTTTTGCTGCTTCCATATTAGTAGCTTGAACAAAAGTCTCCCTCCTTCCTGACTTTCTTTGACAGTTCTCTTCTAAATGAGATTAGTGGCAGCTTCTGGAATGGGGAGTGGTTTCTGGTTGTGTAGTTACTACCCACTTTGCTCCCAAGGTGCATTACATGTTAAAGCATCACTCAGTGTATGGACAAAACATGTCAGGCCAGGTAGAATTCAATATAAATAGGTATAGCTTGAAAAAACTTCTCTGTCTTCTTAAAGCAAATTGCTTTCAAAGACTTTCTCAAGACAGTTAAGAGCATGCAGCCTTTCTATCTTTTTATTCCAGAGAAACCAAACCATTTTTTACCTGACCTCTCCAGCCATATTTTAAGCAGTCTAGACAGCTGTTTATTTTTTTGTACAGTACAATTTCAAATTGCTCTGGCTCAGGCTGTTTTCAGACACAACCATCTTGTGTTCCCCTCAGTGCAGATGGAGTGTGCATGGATGCCTACTCACATTTCTCCTTCTGCAGACTAAAGGTGTGGCTTTCCTTTTTGCAGATGGGAATATTAATGCTGTGCTCATTACTGGCAAAAAAAAAAAATGAGGGGGAAAAAATAGAAACTGAGGATAAATGAACACATGCTTGAATTCATGGAGCTGATTACCACTGCTGATCATGCAGACAGCCTGTTTCAGGACAGCAGTCCCACACAAGAAGAATTCCTTCACACTGAAGGAGTTTTAGGGATTTTGTGTGTTCCTGCAGGCTATGGATTCTTAACCTGGTCTTCCAGTATCCTCTCACGTGTAGAAGAGTGTACAAATTAACCTTGTCTGCAGATGTTTGGGCTGGGAGACCACAGCAATACTCAGGATAAGCCTAAGAATTAGGAAGTTATACCAATAAATTAGGTTTCAATTTAGATCTCATTCTCTGGAGTAAATTAGAGTTATGTCATCAGAGCTGACCAAGGCAAATAGGGCTGTTTCAGGCATTTTTACTGCAAATTACCCTCTCCTTCAGTAATTTCCAACCTCTATTTACAGAGAGGCAAGGCAATCAAAATTCACACACCATGTCTCTGTGTAGCCAGGCTTTGCTCATGTGTAATTTGTAAGAGTCAATTACAGTTCCCAGTAGCCAACTAAGTCACAAGGAGCACCTTGCTGTTGGATAATTTAATTATCAGGTTATCAATGGCCATGCCTGGCTAAGGTGACAAGTACTGGGCATGTGCAACATCCTAGTGCTGACTAAGTTAAACCTGCAGTTTCCTTCCTAGTGTGAGAGCCTTCTGTGATTGTGGCTTCTGCAGCTGGGACACAAAGGCAGCAGTAAACACAAGCAGCAGGTACCCAAAGACTCCTACAGGTAGGTGGAAAACGTTCATAATGAGGTATATTTGGAATTACCAAACCTTGATTAAACAGGCATTGGTCACCACTTGCTTTGGATCTACTATGTCCACCAAAGGCTCCTTCATGGCAACATCCCTAATACAGGTCATGTCAAAGCCGTACACATTCTCCCACCCTGTCAATGCAAAGGGATGTGTCAAATGTTAGCAGGAATCATAAAAAATAGGTTTTGGTTCTCAAAGCAGCTTTCATTTGAAATAATTGCTACTCCCCCCCCAGCTTTCAGCTGTCCTCGTCAGCTCCTTGCTCCCTGCCCCAGGTGTCTGTGTCATCACTGCTATTTTACAGCAAAAAAACCCCAAATCCTCAGTGGAAATCTTTGAACAAGTGACTCTTGGTTTTTAGTGTTCCCCAGACTGTGTTCTATGGGATCTGGTGATGATTTCCATGGCTTTAGACATCTGAGAGTGTTGCCCCAAATCATATAACACCTCAGGCTGAGGCTTGGGAATAGGTGCTAAATTTATTCTGTCCTTTGCTATCCATTCTGCTTAATATTTCCTTTCTTTTTTTAATGGACTGTTATTCAATCATCAGTCTGCACACTCCTTTAGCTGCTTAAGCAGTCTTAGTTCAGCAAGGGAATTACTGAGAGAAGCAGAATTACAAGTGTGCTTCTATATTTGGGGCATCCGAGTTTAATCTGCGTGTACAACATGACAAAAAGCAAAATGCCCACTTTCTGAAAGATTAAATTAAAGCCCTGCTTATCTTCTATATTCGAAAACCTGCATTGTGACAGCACAAGCCAATGGTGAGATCTAATTAACAAAGAAGTCAGATTCCCTTCAGGTGACAAGGGACAATGAGGCTGACAGGGTGGCCTGTAGAGGTCACTAACAGCTCCAGTTAAGGAAAATTCGAGGGGGAAAAAAACCATTTTAAGTGCAAAGGAAAAGACAATTCTATGAACAAAATAGTTCAGAACTTGTTTCACATTAAAGTCAAATGGAAATTTCTGATCTGTATTTTTCATTGAAAAAAATCCAATATAAAGTGTTTTTGAAGTTAAAGAGCGATACTTTTTTCTTCTTGACCAGCTTATTATTTTTTCTAGCCTTATTTCTTAACATTTACAAGTTATTTGCAACTTACTATTTTTTTCTATTTTTCATATTTAAAAAAGCAAACCACAGAAGCATCTCAATGTCAAAAGAGTATTACCATTATTAATGGCAGTTACGTGGGATGATGTATTTCTCAAAACAGCACTACTTAAATCTCCTAAAATCTAAATCAGAAGTAGAGGCATCAATATAACTCCAATTAAATATAACTATCAGTGCATTCGTACATCTTTGATTTGTGCACTTCAAAATACTGCAGTTTTCCTGCACTCATCACCAGCTCAGACCTTTCTCAGTGTTCATGTTTATATTGGACTTTTGCCTGGGCAGCCACATTTTTTTTTGCAAAACTTTGCCAGCAAACAGATTAGAGGAGGCCACAATAAAGCAAATATTTAAAATAACAACAACAACAACAATAATAATAATAATAAATTTTAGATTCTTTTAAGCACAGAAAAATATTCCTGCTAGGTGTTTACTCACAGTGAATTTTGAAGTCCTTGTACTGTCTGTCTTCAATTGCTACCACGTACAAAGCAGCTCGGTCTGGAAACATTAGCCCTCCAGGTTTCTGTTGATGAATTGTGGGGAAATGGATCTCGTAATCTATTCACCTGACAAAGACATCACATTTTGAACTGCACATACAAAGAACAGACAAGCACCCCTTGCATGCCTTCATAGCTTCCAGATTGTCACATCAGCCTTAGCCTCACAGCTGCTGTGTCACCAGGAAGTGTCTGCAGCAACTCCACCAACTTAACCAAAAGCAAAGGTCTCTCACTGAGGTTCCCCTCGTTAATCTGTTCTGTTCCAGCCTCAGAAAGGGGAGCTGGAGGTGTGACTGTCTTGTCAGGGCAGGAGAGGTGGTCAGAGGATAAATGGTGACTGCTCCAGCCAGGAGTGACAGGCAGCACCTACCAGCCACTTGTCTCGTGCGAAGATGACTGTGTTCAGCATGGACTCATAGAACAGACAGTAACCCATCCATTCACTGATGATGATGTCTACTTTATCCACGGGCAACTCAACTTCTTCCACTTTACCTTTAAATATTGTGATTACTGAAAAAAAAAAGAATCCAAAGACACGTTTCACATAATACAAGGTCTGAGTGCAGTTCCTCGCTGGTGAACATCAGGCTGTTTGAATGGGATTCATAGATAAGGGATCACTCCAAGCAACCTGATGGGGTTTACACTCTTTTAAACTACTTGAAATAAGTATCATAGACACAAGTGTTAGTGTCAGTATAAAAACAAACAGGCAAACAACAAACACAAACCCCAAACCAAATAAAACCCCTATATAAAAAAAAAAAACCAACAGGAAAAATATACTTTACCTGCTTACCTACATGACCTCATTTTACATGCCCTTTGGAATTTGGAAGGTTTCTAGGTCATTGATCAAGTAAAAGGCAGCACCTAGAATCCTTATATCCCTGTAGTCCATACACACTGAGATAAAGAGAATGATGGAACTAGGATGTAGTTCACATCCACTGTTCAAAGATGCTTTGAACCTTACTCAACTGGAATGGAAACTGTGTATGTACATTGATTATATTTAAAGAGGAATTCAAATGACAGGGCTAAGGTGTAAGGGGCTGCCCTGACCCTAAACTGGACACAGCTGTAATTGTGAATGTTTAATTTTGAGCCCTTCTAAATCAAACTGCCCACTGTTGAGTTTTTGCTTCTGGTGTCTGTGAGCCTACAAGCAAATGTAAAAGTAACTTCTCCCATGTGGACATTTGTAGTGCCTAGAATGAGGTGTTTAGTTCTGTATTTACATAAGCAAATTATTCAGAACTACCATGGACATATAAACCACACCACAGAATTTAATCAGAAAAAGCAAAACAGTTAGCTTTCTCCAGAAGAAAATATTTATATATAGGCCTTACTATTGTCCAAGTGGTTGGCCTTGATAATTTTCTCTGAGTAGTCAGATATACTTGAGCACTCAATCTAGGAAAAGAAAAGAAAGAAAAGCAAGAGGAAGAGTAGTTATGTGCTAGTAATGATGTGATCTCAGCTGGAGGAATAAAGCAAAAGCTACTGAAGGCAGCAAAGACTCTGCAGAACACAAACAAACCTCTGTGGGCAGCACCATGGTCAGTGAGATCTCAATATTTAAACTGCACTGTGTGTTTGAGGTAGATTGGCTCATATGGAGAAGACTGTTTTTAAAACATCATGTGGGAAAAAGAGGACCTAAGAAATTACATCATTCATTAATCATATTATTTAATTTCTCAAGAATTACTCCTTCCCCTGAAAAATCTGAGCTGAATGAGTTAACATGGTGCTGCACTTCCTCATCTATTTTAAAACTAAACACAATCAAACTTCGGGAACAATGTTAAAATTCAAACTATGCCAGTACCATCTGTCAATAAATGATTGCTCTTCCCTGTGAAAAATCTATCATATTTAGCAATGTGTGCTATTGAAAAGCATAGAAGCAATATTTTTGCAATGACCTTTGATATGTCTTAGAGAAATGCTGTATTCCATGATTCTCTGGTTTTTGTGCCCCTTTAAAATGAGGGTGAAAGTCACTGAGAGTCACCTAGTTTACCTCTTCCTAATTTTACATTAAACTTCCAATAATAATTTGTATAATTCCTGTCTATTTCCCCTATGGCAATGTCAAACAGAATTATCACTAAGGAGATGTTTTGTATGCACAGTGATTGCCATTAAACTCCTAAAATATATCACAATATATTGATTTTTCCTGTCTGTATTCACATCTGTCTGGCATTTTCCTTCCCCCTGCCCATTCCTCCTGCTTGCTCTGAATGACTTTTAAATAGAGCACAGATATGTGGGTGTCTGGGGGTTACTGCCCCTCTATACATTGAAAAAGGTGTCCTCAGAGCCTTCTCTGCTGCAGGCTGAGCAGCCCCTGCTCTCTCAGTCTTTCTTCAGCCCTCTGATCATTTTTGTGGCAGCTCCATGTCCTCCTTGTTCAGGGGAGCCCCGAGCTGGATGCAGGGCTGCAGGGGAGGGGAGGGAATCACCACTCTCAGCACACTGGGCAGCAGTGATGACATTAAACATCAGGGATCTCACTATGGAGCCTTGAGAGACACTTCAGTTCATTCAGCAGTCTCTTGTTCTAGGTGTGTATATTCATTTTGACTCCCATTTTACTTGTCAGGCTTCAACCTCATGCCATACATAAATATCTCCTTTTTTACTGGGGTCTTTTCCACATTTCCAGATTTCCTTTTTCCTGGGCTGTGTCCTCATCACTACCATGTGCCTTCATTTTATGTGCCTAACTCCTTAATTACACTGTCTGAAAATACCACAGCATTCAGATAGTGCTCTCAAATAAATCCATCAGTCAGTTTTTTATGATATGCACCTCTGGAAGAGTGGTCAAACTAAATCTATTTTATGATGTACACCTCTGGAAGACCCAGGGCTGATTCTAGCAGTGAGCTGAGGACGTGGCAAGGAACAAGTCCCCCCAGTAAAAGTGGATAAGAAGAACCAGACAGGGTAGGGGATGAATTTGAACCTTATGAAGGGAGAGAGTGTGAAAGAGGAGTGTGATTTCAGTGGCACTGCAGTCAGAACACCAACACTCTGCCTTGGTGAGCAGTTCCCACATCATGCTGTTTGAAAAATCACATCTAACTGTGGAGAAGAAACTGAAACATCTCAGCTCTAGGCAATAACTCATGGCAAATATTTGCTTTTTACAAGGAACACTCACAGCTTCCATTTGCACTCCAATGGGCTCATAAAGGCTGAATTGGTAAGATTGCCACTGCCAGCTGCCTCAGAGATCTGGGCTGCATCAGAAGCATGGCCAGCAGCTGGAGAGAGGTGATAATAATACATATACAACGTGGTGCTTGAGGCCCCATCCCTGGAGCTATTGCAGGGGAGGTTGGCCAAGGCTCTGAGCAGCCTGGGCTAGTTGAGGGTGTCCCTGCTCCCTGTAGGGGCTGCACTAGATGCCCTTTGGGGGTCCCTTCCAGCCCTAAATACTCTAGGATTCTATGATCCTACGATGTGCCACTAAGCTTTATAAATGCCTGAGGTGCATCCTGAACTGTAAAGTACAGAGAAAACAAAACCCAACAAACCTGTGGAAAGTAATTAGTTTTCTCCTAGTGGGTATATTTTCTGCCAGTGAAGTGGCTTACTGTGTAATCAGATAAACACCAATGCCAGCACCAGGGAGGGAGGGAGACCATATGGCCAGGGATCTGGGAGATGGGAAGGTGGGAACACATCATCATCATTTTGAATATGCTTATATTTTACAGCACTGCAACATCCTTCTGGAGAGCTGCATTCCTGCACCAGGGAAAGCTACATGTTTATTCTCCCCCAGAAAAAAAAATGGTGTACTTGGTTTACAAGAAATACATTCTACCTGCCAATTCTTTATATTAAGTTCCATTCTTAAACTCCAAGACTTCAGCCAGAACTTTGGTTTATTTTATCTATACATCTGTGCTCTAGTTTGATGCTCAGAATTAACACTGGATTTGGAACAGGAGTCCTTGCATTTCATGGATCACCCACAATAAAGATGCTCAGTTTAGATGCTCAAGGACATCAGTGTCTTCAAATGCAGAGGTAGCCAATTAAGTTTTAACAAACTATTTTATTACAGCACACAGAGAAATATAGTTTCCACTTTCTGTTATGTGTCTGCAGGTCATACAGAAGTGTAAGGCAAAAATAAATGGTATTTCACATTTTAGAGGCAGCACAAGTAACTCTGAATATACTTAGGAAGCAAATTATTCTCTCTTGACTTCCCTCCAGAGAACTGCACGTTCAAGCTTCTGAAGTTCAATCCATTTGAGGTAATCATGGCCTTCTGCCTTTGAAAAACATAGTTGTTGGCACAGAAAACAGGCACATGCTCCCTTGCAAGATTCACTGAGTTGAAATGTACAGGGAAAAGTGTATTAAGCATTGTTTTTTCTGAGACTGCAAAATTTCAGAACTTAATAATCTTAAAAAGCAAGATATTGCATTTGACCCTTTGAGTAGAAGTTCATTTTTTTTCCTTCAGCCAAATGAATATAATTAATTCAATATAATTTGGAAAAGGCACACTACTACTGTAAGCCATAAAAAACCAATAGGACAGCAGTGGAGTCACTGTAAATCAAGCCATAAGAAAGTAAGAACTGCAAATAAGAAAAGGTAAATTACCAAGCCAAATTCCCGAGTGAAATACACAAACAAAACAGGAGACAGTTTTCTTACCCCATACACTTTCTTAGCTCCTGCCTTTGCAGCAAACATGGAGAGGATTCCCGTGCCACTTCCAACATCAAGGACAACCTTATCTTTAAAAACGTGTTTGTTGTGATACATGGAGTTCCTGTAGGTCAGTGTACGCACCTCATCCTTCAGCATCTCCTGGGGTTTAACATAAATCAGTTACCAGCTCAGTGCTCATCTGCAGTCAGCTCTGCTGCTGAATGATTCCCTTCCCACAGATCCAGCATTATTAACACACAACCTGAAGAGTTTTTCAAGTTACTTTGGGATGCACACTTCAAATAAACTGTAAGATGTTAGCTAATTAGAATTATTAAGAAGCATGATGCCCTTTGTACAAATTAATTTATCTAAATATTAATTCATTGTTACAACTGACAACCAGAATGTAATTTAACCACAGGTCTGCTTTATGCATAGTCAGAAACCACACAGAAATCCAAGCTCTTCTCCCAAATAATTGACAACCTAGAGTCTCAGAGGGGGAATTTCTGAGGCACAGAAGAAATCACTTCACAGATCATTAAAAGACAGCAGCCTTGTCCCAGAGGATGCAGAGCTTCAAAGCAGAGTTCAGACATCCTGTGCTCTGGGGTTTCTCCCTTACTACACTTCTGTTCACTTATTTTTATGACCAATTTCCAGAAGATATTAATGACCTAGATGACTAAATCACTATTTTAAAGTTGTATTTTTAGGTGCTTAACAGATAATAGAAGCACATGCATTTCCTTCCATTAACACCTTGTGCATATATCAGCCAAATTATGTCCATAAAGAGCAGAGGCCAAAGTCCAAGTGCCTACCTGCTTTAAGAAGGAATTTTTCATTAGGTCTAGAAAGCAGAACTTCTTATACATACTGCCATAATTTAAATAGTTTAAACAAGGAGGTAAATTAGTGTTTGGATTTCAGGATAAAAAGAAGGGAAGTGGGTGATATCTTTGGCACTTATCCACATTCAGCTTCTGAAGAAAGGCAGAGGAGTATAATAATGAGCAAGTGGGAGAGGCATAAATATCTAATAAAATCATCACAATAATGTAATAATTGTTGAAATAAAAATGGCCCTTACCTCATGAATTCCAAAGTGAGCATAGGAATCAAAGTAATAATCCCTGGATGTCATCTCTTCTGGATTGATGAGCTTTGCCATCTTGCCTCTGCCTGGACAGCTTGGTTGCAGGGGGACATGAATGACAGACTGAGCTGGCTTTGGAACAGCAGTAGGCTGAGGAGGCTGGGATGGGATGGGGCAAACCTAGGAGAAAATGGAGTATTGGTAAGAGGCAGCATGAAAAGAAAACATTTCTCTCTCTGTCTGGCAGAGTGATACTGTTATAACCAGCTGTAAGAGAGTAAAAGCAGACACCTGAAGACTCACAGGTGAAATTCGTGCTGCCTTCCCTTCCTGGCTCTTTAATTTAGAATAGAGGGGCAGACTTACCTCTCTCCATCTGCTGGGCACCCTCCTCCTGATGCACCCCAGGATGGAGTGGCTTTCTGGGCTACCAGCACACCCCAAATCTCACGTCCAGCTTCTCTCCACCACCACCCCAAGCCCTTTCCCTCTGAGCTGCTTTCTAGAACCTTCTCTCCCAGCCTGCATTAATTAAGTGAGGGGAGTTCCCACCCAGGTGCAGGCCATTGAACTCATGAGGCTCAGCTGGGCTGCTGGTGCAGTGCTGCTAACAATGCTCTGGGCAGCCTGCCCTCTTGACTGCTGACTGCTCAGTGCACTGCAGGGTGGGTTCATTACCAGCAAACACAGCTGACAAAATGGAGTTACAGAGGTTGCCATACACTTGTGTTCCTCTTTAGAAACGTGGAGGATTTGCAATGCATGGAGAGTAGAAGGTCAGGGCACTGACAGTATTAATTCAGTTCAGAATAGAAGGAAATATGAGAGAAAGCATCCCTGGTAACTGAAATACACTCATTGCATAGCACCTCATGAAAGGATGGCAAAGCATTATTTCCAAAGGGCTTACAGGTTGCATTTGGATGATCTCTGCCCTGTGATAGACCTAGTGTCTATTATTGTTTTTTATTTAATATCACAGACTTAACTGCAACCCCTTCTTGGTTTACAAGATTCCTTGACAAGGAAGAGCTGGAGGAATGCCTGGTGCTCTCCCCTGTGCTCTCCCTGTGTAGAGCAGATGGTCTGACATTACACTGTTGTCCATCTCCTTTGAAGCCCTTCAAGCCTCAAGAGGAGTGAGCTGAGTGCACAGTGAGGAGTTTCTCTCCAGAGCAGGAGACTCCACAACCTCCCTGGGGAGCCCCTGCCAGGCTCTGGGACCCTCCCAGGAAAGAAGTTCCTCCTCATGGTGAGCTGGCACCTCCTGTGCTGACTTCAGATATTTATAAACATTAAATACTCTCTTAGTCTTCTCCAGACTCAAGAGCCCCAGGGCTCTCAGCCATTCCTCAGCAGACCCCTGCTCCAGCCCCTCCAGCATCCTTGGAGCCTCCCTTGGACTCTCTCCAGCAGCTCCTTGTCCCTCTGGAGCTGGATGCAATACTCCAGGGGAGGTGTCAGCAGGGCAGAGGGGGAGCAGAACCTCCCTGGATCTGCTGGACACCTCCTGATGCCCCCCAGGAGCCCACTGCTGTCCATGGAGAGCTTGTTGTCCATGGGACTCCCAGCTCCTTCTCCAGGGGCTGCTCTCCAGCAGATCCCCTCCCAGCCTGTCCTGGTGTCCTTTGTTACTAATTTAATTGCATTATTCTCCATTCCTTTGGCAGAAGCTGGGACATTACAGCAGTGAAAAAAGGAAGGAGTCCTAATGAGTGGTCCATAGCACATCAGGGTTGACTGGGTGAAATTCTGATAGAATCACTGGAATCTAAAATTAAAAACTGAGGTCAGCTCTGAGAACTAAGAATGTTACTGCCAGCCATATGTTATATAATTGGTGTTACCTCTTGAAGGCACCTAATGCCTAAAATAGCCATCAAAGGCCGGGGAGCACTTAAATTCATGGAATATTCTTTCCCTTTCAATTATCCAGGGAAAAAAACTCAAACCAAACCCAAACCATAACAAAAAAATAACAAAATGGTAGATAAAACCTCTGTTCAAACTGGTAGATAAAAACTATGTTGTATGTTTTCATGCAATAAATAGGTTTTCCTTCTGAGATCTCTGCTTTTCACGAGTCTTGACAGATCTCTTTTCTTTGCAGCACTGCACCCAAAACTCTGCAGGTCAAAACCCATCAGGATACACAGATGTGAGCAGGGGAGAGCTGGTTGCTCTAAACTGGCTAGTAGAGGCTCCATTTTTGTGGTGTTTCTGAGGGAAATCTTGCAGTATAACTGTTGCCTCTTGATGAAAGTGGAAGAGCTGAGAGCACAATTTTCTGTTTGAATTAGGCTATAGCCTCTGGGAAATAAAGAGCTTTTCCAAGTTTAGTGTCATTTGATTTCTCATTTGCAATTACTGCATTAATAAAACCCATCAGGTCCTCCAGCTGATTTTATTGGTCACAAAGGCAAGAAATCTAAAAATAAACCACAGCAATTTCATCTCTGGGTGTTCATCACAGAATCACCTCTATATATGGCAGTGACAATTAATACTCACTGCTTGCACTGACACTGATCTTTGAACATCCCTTCTGGCCAGAGCAGGCACTTCTACAGAAACACTCAGCTCCAGTGTGGTGGTTCAGGGGCCAACCTCACCTTTGTGTGAACTTTGCTCATTATAGTCCCATTATAATCCCAAAACACTCCTCCACCCCAAAGGCTGCTGCCTCCAAAGTGCAACCACCCCTCACTGAGCCTGTACCCTGAATTCTCTTAATCTGTATCCTTGAAAGTGAAGCAAGAGAATTTTACACCCCTCATAATAAATTCTGTATGACCAGAGTCACTCAAGCTCCACCTTGAAAATAAAAAATAATATAAAAAGGCTGAGACTCACTCTTCCCCCCCACCCCCATAAGGGTGCCTTTGGGTAAGATCCAGAGTGTCCTGAGTGTTTACTTGGAGAAACTTAGAAATCTCTCTATAGATGTCCTTATGCTTTCATATACTGTATTATTCATGATCTCCACACCTTTTAATGCAACAATACAGCTAGACTGAACTGTCTAGAATAGAAAGATTGCCCTTCCACTTCTCTGCAGAGAGACATTCAGGCCCTAGAAAAGAACATCATGTGTGTTGGGTCACCCAGAGAAGCTGCTCTAACTCCACATACATTCTGAATTACAGACTATTTATTATCTTGGCTATCAAGCTATGAGTGCTGCATAGGGATCTACAGTCAGAACGTTAGGGGCTTGCTAACAGATGGCAGCTGGCTGTCTTTTAAGGAGGACAAAGCAATTAAACTCCTTTTATAAAGCAAATAAAACTAAACATTTTAAGGACAAGGAATGAGGCATGGAATCCCAGCTTTGTTAGCAGTTGTTTCCACTTTGTGATCAGCTCTAAGCCAAGGAAGGCAAGCTACTGTTCTGTGGCAGCAGTGAGCAGGAAAGGAAACGTGACCAAGGGGGTTTTTATTCATCTGCAAGTGAAAAGAGACACTCATGTGCCAGATTCAAACACCTCACATCACAAGGCACAGCTTGTTGCAGAAATAGCAGCACAAGTTACAGAAGCCTGTACTGAAAATACCAAAGCTGAACACGCTGAGAGTTTGTGGCTGATCACTGCAGAGTCATGAAGCTATAAAACCAGAAGTGTAAACTTTCCATGGTCGTTTTCATACTGGTTGCTACTATCTAGATCTAGACTGACTCTCTAGTGACAAGGAAGAAGAACCAGAAAGTGCTAATCAGCTACAGACCCAGTTATTTTTAGGCCCTTTCTTAGGCAGTAAACTGAAATTCAGATGAAAAAGTAGAGCTCTTCTATTTTTAGAGGGTAATTATTAACAGAAATAACCAGAGTATTCTATCTGTGCAAATTGTTTTCTTAAATTAGCAGAAAATTTAATGTAAGTCCTCCTCTGCTGAGGAAATTTCTAATGCACTGATCCCTGAAAGTCACTTTGCATCTGATATCCCAATAATAGTCTTCCCTTCTCACTGAGCTTCAGATATTTCACAGCAGGTCTAGGAAGACATTCTATTCTGTATACATTGCTGAGCTTTGGAATGGGGGAGGAGAAAACATTCACAATTTATCACCTACTCCATGTCCTAGCCAAGCTTTTGATCTGCACTTCCCTGTAGTTTCAGATGTAGTTCAGCTCTTGAGGATGTCTCTGCCTAAGAAGTATCCTTGTTTAGCCATTATTCCTTTTAAACCTCTGCAGATAAATGAGGACAGAAAAAAGAACAAGACTCAGAAGCAGCAGTCCCTGAGATGAGAAGTCAGAAAGAATCAGCATACTGCTTTATACAGTTCAGTGCTGCTCCAGAACTCCCAGCAAACATGCACCAACGTGGAATAGCAGCCCCACGTTTGCCTCTGTGTTGATTTTCAGTCCATTTACTGGGTGGCTTTGAAGGACACAGCCACCAGTTAGTGTGGGCTATCAGAGTTGGGAGCAACTGAACCACTAAAGGTGGGATGTGACCATCTGAATGAAGCCTGAATGGAAGAAGGCTCACTGGAGCTGGGCAAAGACAACATGCCCATGAAACTCAGGGAATGATGGAGGGTGTGACCAACCATAGGTGCTGCAAAGAAGCTGCATTTATCTCAACACAAAGGGTTGGACAACAAGGTCCTATTGACAGCTGGTGGTTGAAATGTTTTTCCATTAAAAGTGTTCATTGGAAGAGTGCAAACGTCTCCCTGGGCTAGCCAGACTTGCGTGGGGGGAGTGACTACATGGTTCAGCCCAACATAAAGTGTGAAAACAGAGCAGTTCATGGTCAGTATGGTCCTCAAAGTGAAGCATCACAACATGGAAACTGTGGTGCTCAAAATAAAGCCTCATGATAAAATAACAACAGATCAAACAAGGATGAGCTAATGCAAACAAAAGCTGAATCACTTCCTGACCTGGGAAATAGGACAGGGGGAAGAAGGGTGGTCTGAAGGTAACCTAAAGTAATCTAAGACTAATTAGCATGGTAAAAATCACACCCTTGGGAGAAGACCTAACATGCTAATGTCAAACCACCTTTTTATCATGAGCTACCCACTGTTTGGAGCACACAGAGGAGGTCATTAGTTACACAACTGAAAGGTGGCCATTGGATAAATTTTCTTGTCATCATCTGTACAAGTTGTCTGAAGAGATGTGCCAGCTCTGTGACCTGCTGCAGGGCACCCCGTTCTGTACAGAAGTGCATTCAAAATTAGATGTATCTTAATTCTGCCTGCTCATTGTCTCTTGGGAATGGGGCATGAACCTAAACCCAGCCTGAAGGACAGTGAGAGCAATGGGCTTGAGTTGTCTGCAACCTCCCTGGGGACTCCCAGCACCAATGAGCATTACAAAAACCAGAGATGGGAATCACCCTGGTATGGTGATTCCAGCATTTTTCTAAGCACAGCTTACATTTGTGTTTTGGTGTATTTTGTATCACTCTACTAAATCAAAAATCCCACACAACATCAACTGCCTTCAAATAAGATATTAATAAGACATTTGCTATTTAACATTACATCTCCCATTCACAGAATAGATAAAAGAAACTGGTCAAGAGAGTACTGGATTCTTAACACCTACCTGCAACTATGATTTGCATTTGTAATCATCAGAATAAAACTCTTGTGAGAACATTCAAAGTTTTGTTTGTTTTTGTTTTATCTGCTGTAAAGGGCCCAACTGTTAACAAATCCCTGTGGAGAAAACCAGCAGAAAAGCTTCAGCTGGTTCAGGCCCCAGCTGCTAAAAGCCTCACAAGCATGGTTAGGTGTGTGGTGGGAGCAAAGTCCTGAGTGGTTTTTCTGAGCACCTGAAAATTCAGCAAGACACTTCCCCTTGAAATCTGCAAGGAGGAGTTGATCTCCTGCTCCCTCTCTCAGGCTAACCTGGTGCTGAGAAGGTATGAATTTGATCTTGAATGCTCTCAGGTGAGTTCAAACAGAACAAATGGTCTCCCTTGAACCACTTCCATTGTTACTCATCTCCACGCTGCCTTGTGCTGTTGTTATTTGCCTTCTGTTTCTGGCTGTTGCCATTTTCCTAGGGGATTGTTGGGTGTTCAGTCTCTGCTTCCACTGCTGCTGACTCACCACGAGCATATGTCAGTGTGCTGAGAGCAGGTGCTGAGATGAACAGAGATCCTTGCCTGTTTTGTGGCAAAATCTAAATGCTTCCATGCTTTCCTTCTGTCTTCCTCAGTGGCTCCTGGTTTTCCCTTCTTGCTGGGAAAAGCTTTGGCTCTGCCTAGTGCATTCACACAAGCACATGGGCTGCAAGGCTTGCATGTGGCTGCTGCATCTTTCCCTTCACTTATTCAGTAACAGAGATATAATTAAAATTATTGCTATAAGATCACTACAGACTGAAGAGGTGTCTTCACTTAGGTGAATGCTAGAGAAAAAAAATAAATAAATTACTAGAGGCAATGTGAGAAGAAAGTGTAAAAGTGGATAGATCTGTGTTTAAATGGGCTTCTGATCACATAATCTTGTATTGATGCTGTGGAAATGGGCTGATTAGCATGAAGAGCAATCTTCTTTGAAGAGCTTCTGACCTGTGATTTTCACTGATCCATGTGAATAATCCCCACATTCAAAAAGGGAAAGGCAGATGAACCTGGGAATATATGCCAGTCAGTCTCACCTCTGTGCCTGGGAAGATGATGGAGCAGATTCTCCTAGAGAGAGCTGGGGTTGTTCAGTCTGGAGAAGAGAAAGCTCTGGGGAGACCTTCTTGTGGCTTCCAGTATTTTAAGGGGGCCTTCAAGAAAGCTGGGGAGGGACTTTTGAGGATGCTGGGTAATGACAGAACTGGAGGGGATGGATTAAAACTAGAGATGGGTGGATTCAGATTAGTCATTAGGAAGAATTTCCTCCCCAGGAGGGTGCCCAGGGAGGTGGGGCAGCCCCATCCTTGGCAGTTTCTCAGGCCAGGCTGGATGGGGCTCTGAGCACCCTGCTCTAGTGGGAGGTGTCCCTGCCATGGCAGGGGGTTGGAACTGGATGAACTTTCAGATCCCTTCCAACCCTGACAGTTCTGTGATGCTCTGTGACTTTTCTCAACCTGAAAAGCTTAGACAGTGAATCTCAGTTTTAGGTTTCTACTATTCACAGTTGTGAAGAAACCTTGAAAACACTGAGTAAAGTTTCCAGCCTATAAATGGAATTCACTGACGCAAATTCAGTGTCTTTTTTTAGCCAGTATTATCACCTTTCCACATACAGGGTGGAATTTTTCTTCTCCAGCCACAGTACAGGCACAGCGTGACGTGCAGCAGTGCAAAATTCTTCAGTGCACCAACCCCAATTGTGTTCCAGTAGTGGAACAGGGCTTCAGTTTCTCTCATCTCTTGATGTGCTGCTGGATGGGGGAAAAAAATCCATCAAAATCTGTGTATTGTCTAAGATAACTGTGAGTCAAAGGATAGGACTGAAAGTTTCACTTGCTGCTTTTCTGTTAAAATAATAGCAGGAAAAAACCAAACAAACCAACCCACAAAAAAAAACCCCAAAACCACCAAAAAAATCAACAAACAAAAAGAAAAAATACAAACAGAAAAACAATGAACATCAGAAGTGTGAAAAATAAAAGAAGCAAAACTAGTGTTTCCCTATAGGCTGCTGACAATGGCTTGTAAATTACTGGTTTTTCCTTGAGACACTGAATCACCAGAGCAGTGGTATTTCCTTGCTGATCAAAGGTCTGAATGCTTGGAAGTGATCTAAGAAACAGACAAATATTTTAAATGCTCCCTTTCTGACCTGGGAGTCTGTATTCCTGACAATTTGAACTGGCTTGAGAGCTTTGTTAGCACGGTATCTGAAAATTGAGCTCGTTATTTCAGCTTTAATGGAAAGCTGTATCTTCCTCCAGTTCTCCACATTAATGTCAATTTTGCCACAACTCCCATACAGGGGAAGACAGTGATTATAAAGGATGTTATTAAATGAAAAGCTAGGACTTTAATGTGAAACTGCCTTTTTAAACATAGAGTTTCTGTGTCAACAGTTTATTTATAAGACTTTAGCCAGGAGTTCATCATTTTACAGTATATGAGCCCTCACTGGCACTGTGCTGACTTCTCTGACCTGATTTTAATAGCACTGAGAGCCTGGGTGCACAAAGAAAGTCACAGCATAACACACAGTCTGGATTATGCAAATATAAAACCCTGTGTGCACATATAGATGTATAAAGACATACACATGGTAAGTAATTTTGTAAATAAGCACATGAATGTGTTTAAGGACCTGCATGCACACTTTTCTGTGTGGCTCAAACAACAAATGCCTACAATGTTAAGGCAGTAATTGAATTATTAAGTAGCATAGACTTGTTCATTCAAAAATAGTGTCTTGCATTTGCATTTTAGTTCTAATAAATCAATAAGAAGTTAATATTGTTAATATTTCTTCAGACTGTAAAGGCAATTCAGTGTACCTCTGAGACTGGTTAGTACTCAAGTACTCAATCATAGCAAGGATGACAAGTACTCTCTTAAGCACTCTGTAAATTTACCCTGATGAAGTGCACTTGCTCATATCTGGCCATTAAACAATATTTGGTTTTGGTTTACCTAGTCTGAGAAATTTCTTTCAAGAGACTGTGATTAGTAACTCACCAACTCCTGGCATGAGTAGCATGTTTGTTCTCCAGAGGGCTCCAAACAGCACAAATGACTCCAACATGTTGTTAGCAGAAACTTGGATGTGTATCTAATACTCAGAACATGGGTAATTGCACCAGTTCCAGTGGAATTACTTTTGCTCCATATTACACAAGGTGGATGTGGAGTTTTTTTCAATAACCTGCCAGCAAGGAACTTGATCTAACAATAAATCATGGTGCTGAGTGCTATTGACATACATGAGCAAAAGAGTGTGTTTAGCATTTGTTGCATTATTAATAGAACATTTACTGAAGTATTCAAAGATCTTCAGCAATTTATGTCAACTCCAATAGGTTCTGAGCTACCCCTCTTAAAATGATATCAGCTTAATGTATTTCAAAAGCAGTTTTTGATAGTCATGTTGATATAAATCAGGCTTGCATGGCTCTGTGTTAACAAAAGAATAAGCTTTTGCTACTTCAAACCCTTATTTTAAACACAGGTTAGAAAGGGATACAAGAAACTATGCTCTAGCATTTTTGCACAGTTGTGAAACAGAATGATGAGAACTCTATTCTTGAGAAAAAATCCTCTAGTGACTCATCCTTTTAAATACTATTTTATATATAGATGTAAACTGGTTTTGAAACTATATAAATCACAAATAATTCTGCTGAAACTTGTGCATGCACATGAGGGCAAGCCTATCTTGAATTCAGAATTCTTTTTTTTTTCCAGCAGGCATGGCTAGAACACTGTTTTACCTGGTGGAAAGATGCTATTTGGGACTAGGAAAAAGAAAATCAGTCTTCTTGGTCTTTATCCCAAGCTAGAGTCAAGCTTCAAGGCAATGGATTGATGAATAGTACAAGGATGCAACTGAAAACTAAAACAATTGGTCTCCTCTCCTCCTTTCTAAGCAAGAAATTAAGGTCCACCACGGAAATAAATTTGGGTTGTTGTTAATTACAGATTATTCTGGGCTCTGAGACTGCATGTGAGTTTTCTCATGCTATTAGAAGAGATGAAACAAAAGCTGTGTGGCCAGAAATGGACAAGGACTGAAGAATTCACATGTGACCCCAAGTGTAGTCACTGAAGGAACAATTCAACACTGATCCTTGGAGACCACTATATAGCAGAGCTTCCCAAGCAGTGTATGTTCACTGCTCCAAGAGAGGGAAATCCTACTTTTCTTTTAAAAAAGGGGAAGGGCAACTGTGACAAAATGGTTCAGATGTGCTTGGATCCTTGGGAGATCCAAGTAGAGCACCAGAAACGTATGGTCTAGTCCAAACAGTATGCTGGGTATGATGCTTGCCAACTGCACTAGTAGGGAAAGCTGAGGAAGACAGTGAAATCAGAAACAGGAGCAATGGGATTCATCACTCATCTTCTTCAGCTGCTCATCACCTCTTGTCAACAGGCTGAGCTCTTTTAGCTTTCCACAATGACACAGTATGATGTGGCCCGTGATGTCACTGGGATGGAACACACCCACTGTGAACATCATCACTCTTCTTGTTCACTAGAACAACACTATGCTGGCAGAGGATAACCCACACTAAGGTATCTCCACCTTGAAACTCTGATTTGAGTGAGTGCTGTTATTCTTTACTTAAGTACAAATGGGTTTTGATCCTATTTATAAGTGCCAACCACAGGTTATTTATTCAGTGGGTCCAAAATATGATGGTCAATGCCTTGAATTTTTAGTGTTACATTTGAGAAAAGAATGGAATGTATTTAACCACACTGAGATCTTCAGCTGAGCTAAATTAATGTTCTGCACAGCTGAAGCTGGTAGGAGAGGATGGCTCAGAGCCATCTTTTTGCTCCTGAATTGGCTAGAAGCCTATAAAGCCACCATGACTATATTAGAATGCCTTGTTACTAGCCTAAGCTCCTTAGCCCTAGTAGGAGCACTGTACAGGATCAAAATGTGAAGTGGAACACTCCCTGCTTTACAGAGTTGCCTGGTCCACTGCTCTGGTCTCTGGCACATCACACACCAGCTGCCACAGCTTCTCTTGTTCGGTGCTGGGTGACACAGGCTGGTGGCATGCCACTCAGCAGGGCTGAAGGTCTGTCACAGGCTGCTGCTTCAGGTATCTGACACCATCCCACATCTGTTGTGGCATCTGCTAGTGCAAGAAGTGCACAGCACAGAAGTGCTGTTTCTCTGGGGTAACCACCACCCACTCATTAGTGCTCGTGTGTGGTGTTCTAAGCAATTTCATAGCAACAAATATTCATCTTCCCCAGCACCTTTCAGCAGTAACACACAGAATTCAACAGTGTGAATGGGAAAGCTCAGAGAGAATGAATTCTGCCTCCAAGATTATCCAGAATAGCAGCCAGGAGCAAAACATTTAGTGAATAAATTCAGTCCACTGCTCTGTCAGGCACACTCTTGCTCTGCTTCTCTTCATTTGTACTTTGATTACTTACAAAGGAAAAAAACCCTCTTCCTGCTCATGAATCACAAAGACAAGATGATAATTTCATAATAGAAGCTCTCGAATTCACAAGAGATGCTATAATCCCTTCTCCCCTCAGTAGTGATATGGCTGGATTTTGTGCAGATAGGACACTAATCTGCTGACTTCTGACAGCAGAGAAGCTACTTTCACAGGCCTGGATGTGATGATACTGTGCCACTTACACCCATCTGTGTGAGGAATGATGACTCTCATGTCTGTCACCCCAAATCTCCAAAGAATTATTATCTTTTTTCTAACCAAACCCCCCTATTTGTATCATAGGCTGTTCAGGGTCAGTTTTCTCTCAACCTGATCTAGTTGAAGGTGTCCCTGATCTGGACTAGACAACCATCAAAGGTCTTTCCAACCCAGACTACCCATGATTCTATTCCCTTCACCCAGCATGGTTCACACTGAGGCACATTTCTTCTGAAATATCACTTATTTCCATTTGTTTCCCATCACTGATACCAGACCTACTGTCCATATGGCTTCCATTTAATACATTTAAAAGAAAAAGACCCAGAAACTGAAGTCTGCAGCAGACCAGCACCTGGAATTTTGCAGAATCTTTGTGCACATGTCCTACAAAAAGCAGTTTCTCTTTCACTTTGCTTTCTTTCCAAGTGCTTTTAATTATTTGTGGCTAACTCAATTTTAGTTATTTTATTTATCCAAACAGTCCTGTTCTATTTAGACAAGTCTTCTTTCATGACTAAAGACACAGAGATTCATTTTTCTATCTTGAGAGATTCAAGAGGCATCTGTTCCAATGGAACTTCTCTTAGAGCTCATGTCCAAGAGGAACAGGCTAATGAACTAGCACTGTGGTCATTAGAGGGGAGTCAAGGGAATAATTAATACCAATACCTAATTTTCTCTGACACTGTGATAGGCCAAAAGTGAGATGCTTTGTCCTGTGTTATTTCTGTCACAGAACATTTGCCAGTTTCAGGAGGAGAAAGGGAGATGTGGGGTTGAATGTCACTGGTATCACAGGACTTTGCTAAATATTAGATGCTTGAGTGAAAGAGATTTAAAGGTCCTGGCAACTTTTGCTCAGTGTACTTCTGTGTGTATGCAGACTACTCAATACACAACAGATCTTAACATCACAAATGTGAAACATCATGACATAGAAAACATCTTGGTAGTTGCTATCAATGTATCCCTACTGATTTCCTTAAAGCAGAAGCACAGCAGGAGCAGGATATCCCTAATCTGCAATCTTTCCATTCTGATTTCACATCTGTCACCAACAGATACCCTGAGGAGAGGAATCACAGCATTTTAACATTGTCCTAACCTGTATGCAGCACTGGAATGAGAATGTCCCTGTTATCAAAGCCTTCTCCACAAAATAACATTGCAGAAAGACATGAGGCAGGTCAAGGATGAAAATGTACTAACAGTGAATTGAAACAGGAGTGTTTAAAGAGCTCCTCTCACCTATCTTCCCTGTGTAAAGCCATTTTCCTTTGAGCAACGATTTTGTGATGACCTGTCTGTGCTTGTACATCTCTTGCAACACTGCCCAGGATCCTGGGACCTTGATGCAATGTGTGCTATCAGTACCAGGGCAGTTTACAGACATGCAGCCAGACTCTGGGCTATTTATAGATGCCTCTTCTTGCAAGCAGTGCTCCACAGGGTTGTAATGCAGTGGCAGGCATGCTCTTTGAGGGAGTACTTACAAGCCATTTCAGAAAATTCTACTCTTCACCTGTCATGGCAAAGGAGGCAATTTATGAAGGTCAAACATAGAGGGCATTATTAGGAAAAGAAATGGGGAATTCATGAGGATGCAGGATACCTACTGGGAGGACTGTGAAAAAGGAACAGACATTTGGCAGAGACAGTGAAAGGATGAAGGAGAAAATAGTCATGTGCTCACTCAGACTGGAGTGGTACTTTGATTCCTACTACCTCTGCAGGGCAGCTGGGGAGGAGAGTCAGTGTCACCCACACATAAGGGCAAAGCTGTTGAAGATGGCTGGGGTTGTTTAACTGTGTTAACCACTCCGAGTGCTAGGCACAGTCTATTTATTAACAGACTATGAACCAGCAGACTCCTGAAACAGGGAGTTTGGCACACTCACACTTTGGCCTGTCTCCTCACATGCTCCCTGAGAAGCCGGGACTGCATCCTGCATCCCTCTGCCTTCCCAGATCTGAGACTGCTCACTGCTGTATCCCTGGAGAAGTCTCAGTGGGGTCGGGACAAGCAAATAAGGGCTGCTCAGCCCCACTGCTGAGAAAACCGAAGGTGAAAAGATGGGGATGGTGAGGATTTCTTGCAGAAAACCTTTGAGTTTGCAGGGTACCCCCTCGGCCCGAAGGCAATGCACTGGGGATACAGGCCAGCAAAGGGGAATAACCCCCTGCTCTCCGCCTCGGGCAGCTCCGAGCGGCACTACCGGGGATGCTGCAGGGATACGGAACCCGACATTCCCCCGCAAGGCAACGGCTCCACCGCGTTCTCCCAGGCAAGAAGCGCTTAGAGCTGGCCAAGGTGCTGTCGCCATCGCTCTCGACTCTTTCAGCCTCCTCAGGCACACGAACCGCCGCTGCCCCCGCTCCTCACACCCGCTCCTTCCTCCCCTGTCCCCCGCACGGAGCCTCCCCTCCGCCCGACCCACCCAACTTCTGGAGCACCCGGTGGCACAGCGGCGGCGACTGGACCCGGCGGGGGGCGGGGTGCCCAGGGGGGCGGCTGGGGGCAGCCGAGGGAGGGAGGCAGGGGGAAGGCAGCGGAGGGAGGGATGGAGGCAGGGGGAAGGCAGCGGAGGGAGGGATGGAGGGAGGCAGGGGGAAGGCAGCGGAGAG
>JAOEGS010023927.1:0-10005 GCA_025447755.1 Corythornis vintsioides
TAATTTATTTCTATCAACAAGATTACATAAAATTATGTAATTCAAATTTGAGACAGTAAAATTGCTCTAGCTAAAAGTAATAATATCTTTAAAACATTTTCAGTGCTTTCTGTTCTTTTATGTCCCCCTATTACTTTGGGTAGACAAATAACATGTCTTCCTAAAGAAGGCTGCATAGATGCTTACAACAGTTAAAGGCAAAATAGCTGTATATTTCTGACACAGAATATTCTAAAAATGTTTTATAAAAAGTGAATTATTTGAGAAGTGGGCTTTAGGATTTTTGAATTGATACTTATTCCCCTTTGGGTATGAGGACCCCAAAATATATATATGCAGAAACTTCAGAGGTAAGTCTGAAGATGATAGATATTAGTACCAGGAAGGCAATTCTCACAAATAAGCTTTGAAATAAGCAATATGTAGACATTTGTTTTTTGGTATGACCTAAGGATTTCAGTTAGCAGATTACAGGTATTCTTTTCTCATCATCACTGTGGTAAACTAATCGCTTCACTGTGTCCTGCAGTACAGATTGATGGCTGTAAGCCTGGCACTCTATGTATCAAACAGAACTGTCTTTGGCTTTGAAAAACAGACCACTGCAGCACTGGCAAAAGTAGATCTGCTTATATGAGAAACTGCAAGGGATAATTATTTCTTTATCTTGCTGTGTATTTCTGAAGAGCAGTATAAGGCTTCCCTTTGAGAGACAAAAGATCAAGTCAGTGTTCAGCTTGTACCAGAGCTGGTTAGAGGTAGAGGAGAGTTAGTTGGGGAACAGGGCTATATACATTGTGTTTGAACTGGTGTCACATTGATGAACTGCTTCTAGCAGTAAAAACAGTTGAAGTTTATAGTTACTACCAAGGCTCTTGCTTATACTTGCTCACTGATAAATCTTGTGTATCAAGTTGGGGTTGCAGTGTGCATGAGGGAGCACCAGTAGGAGGAGCAGAGAGAAGAGGTGACACTAAACTGAACAGCAAGGTATACCATCCCCTATATATCATATTCTGTATAAAGCAGTGGGATCACAAGAATCAATCCCTCTTCTTCCTTTCTTCAATGGCTGGCATCCAAGGAGGACTCTCTCTGTTCTGCCTTTGATCCCCAAGTGTGCAATCCTAAATTAAGTTCCAGAATCCACCTTCTGAATCCAGTTCCCATTTGCAACTGGGTCCAGTCTGGAACTTCCCCAGTGACTGTTCCACAGCATCAGCAGTGATAGTGACACAATTACTATCATGAAGATTGGGTTGGATATTGGTATTGTATGTGTTTCATTTTACTATTCAGTTTATTGTTATTGTTATATTGTTCAGTTTATGATTATTGTTCATTTTATCGATCAGCTCTGCAGTGAACGGTCAGTCATGTGGTGACTCACCTGGGTCAGGCCAATCCCAGGCACAAATACAGACTGGGCACAGAGTGGGTTGAGAATAGCTCTGAAGAGCAGGATTTGGGGTGTTGATAGATGAGAAGCTCACCATGAGCTGGCAGTGCACTCATGCAGCCCAGAAGGCCAACTGCATCCTGGGATGTATCAAGAGAAGTGTAGCCAGCAGGTCAAGAGAGATGATTCTCCCCCTTTACTCTGCTCTTGTGAGACCCCACCTCAAATACTGCATTTAGTTCTGGCATCCCCACCATAAGAGGGACATAAATCAGTTGGAGCACGTTCAGAGGAGGCCACAAGCACAGGGCTGGAGCACCTCTGCTGAGGACAGGCTGCGGGAACAGCGATTGGTCAGTCATGAAAAGAGAAGACTTCAGGGGGACCTAATAGCTGCCTTCCAATACCTGAAGGGAACCTACAGGAAGGCTGGGGAGGGACTTTTTACAAGAGCTTTGACTGAGAGGACAAGGGGAAATGGGTTTAAGTTGAAGGACAATAGATTTAGATTAGTTCTTAGGAAGAAATTCTTCAGTACGAGGGTGGCAAGACTTTGGAATAAATTGCCCAAAGACATTGTGGCTGCCCCCTCCCTGGAGGTGTTCAAGGCCAGGTTGGACAGAGCCTTGAACAGCCTGGTCTAGTTGAGAGGCGTCCCTGCCCATGGCAAGGAGATCAGATTAGATGATCTCTAAAGTCCCTTCCAACCTAGGCCATTCTATGATTGTTATTATTTTCATTAAAGCCATTTTAGTTTTATTTTCCAGTACATAAATCTCCCTTATTTTCTTTTTCTTCCCCTTTCAGCAAGGGAGAGAGGTAAATAGAGAGCATTGTATAGTGACAGGCCCAACTCAAACCCTTAACATCAATTTTAAATATACCTTTCTTCCTATAGGTAGCAACTCCTAATCCTACACAAAAATATAGGCTTAAAATATCATACTCAGTTTTATCCAGTTGTAGAGAGAATGAGATCAATGTCTGATAATGTGCTATAAATCTTGGGGGTTTTCTGGTTGACTTAAGACTGTCCTTGTAAAAGAATGCTCTGATTGCACAGAGGAATGTCAGCTTGGGTAAATTAACTGGGTAAAAGTGTCTGACAAATTTTATGATAGCTATTCTTGAGGTTACCTTGAAAGCTGTGCTAAGAACAGGCCACAGTCCCAGTCCTTCTGTTTCTTTATCTTGTTTTTTAAAGGAAAGCACTGAAGGGTAGATTTTGACTGCAACATGTAGTATAAGATACTACTAGATAAATCATACTTATCTAGTGTAACCATTGGCCTGTCAGAGTTGTTGCTTCAGACAGTATGGTAAAAACAGTAGAGATTTGTTTTTTACTTGAAATTTGCAGATTAAAAGGTATCAGAGCAATATATTATTATGTGTGAAACAGTAACCTATTATCTGTTGATGTTAGGCAACTTATCATGAAGGCCAGAGAAGCAAGCTTTCACTGTACAGAAAGTACTTTCTGTCCCAGAGAAGTTTTTGTTTTGGTTTAGTTTTTGCTATAATCCAAATTAGAGAGATTTTTATACACTGCAAAAATATACTTATTTACTCTCTGATTCTGTTCACTGAACAGTCATCTGTTGTATCCCTAATTATGTATCTTCTACCTATTTTTATGCTACTTAAACTTATTGTTTCATCTTTACTCAAAAATCACATCTTCCAAATAATTTGCTATTTTTTTTCCCAAGTTTCACTACAGCTGCATGACACACTATTATATATGATTAAGCATCAGTCCATTTCTCTATGGTCCACAAAGCCATCTACTTTGTCTCAGAGAAATTAATATATGATCAGCTCTTAGGCATTCCAAAAAGCTATTATCACCTAACTTTCCTGATATGTTCAAATTCATTTGAACAATTTCATTTGAAACTACTTTAACTATACCCTACTTTCCCATTCATTAAAAAAAAAAATATTAAAATCTTATGTTAAGTTTGCTTTCCCAGGCATATATGGAACATTACATTTAAGTTTTAGATGTTAATTATGGCTAGTTGGAGATTAGGAGCTGATCAAGGTTATACCTTATAAAGTTATTTTCAGTGAAGTATGAGTTATCTTATTCTAATATTTTTTAAATGTTCTTTTCTCTGGTGCACACCATTATTTTCTGGTTAAAATTGGAATTATTAAATATTCAAATCCAGAGAGCTTTTACAGGTGTCTTTTTGGTTTGTTTTCAAAGACTAAAGCACAGATAGTATTAAATACTTCGTCTTTTTCTTGTCCTTTTGAATAGTCTCTCCTTTACTGTTAAGTACCAAGCCTATGTTTTGATTTTCTCTTCTGCATTTAAGGAACCTTATCTTGTCTCCTTTCATGTTCTTGTGCTTTTCTGATCTTATCCCTTGAGGGATTGAGCTGTTCCTTTATATTCACATTTAGACCTGTAATCTTCTTTCTACTTTTCGTTTGGTTCCTTTTGAATTTTCAGGTCACTGGAGAAATTCTGATGCTTCCACAATAGTTTCTTACTACTCTGCCACTCCTCGCTTCACTTGTGTATAACCTACCACTATGCATTAAATATCTTCTCTGGCAGGAACTCCCAGCAGTGCTGCACCCTGCTGCCCTTTCAGCTTTTTTTCTCATCCCAGCAGACTATCTCCTATACTCCTGGACCAGGTGAAGTTTGCCTTTCAGCTATACCTTTCCTGCTCTTTTCCCTTCATATTAATAATACTGCCCACATATTTTCTGTAATCTTTCACCATTTCAGTTATGGAATGCACCTTTTTCTTTACAAGTTCTATCATTTTTGTTAGTCAAAACAAGATCTGAACCAGAAGCTTACTTTTCTCTCCAAAACAAAAGCTTCCCCAACATATTCTGTATGTATCTGGGTCTCCTTTTACATCAAAGGATTTAATTCTATGAATATTGAAATATTCCTCAAAAAAATACCTAACTCTCTTGTCTTCTGGCCTGTGTGGAACACACAAATGCAGCTCTGCGTTTATTTTCCTTTTCTATTGTTAAACAGGAAATCTAAGAAATCTCTTTCCCTTCCATTAACTTGTGGGAAAGTACACCTTTAATTCATGGTAGACATTTCTCTCTTGTTCTCACACTCCAATTCCTATGGAGATTGCATCCGTGTAACAGTAATCTACCTCTGTGCTTTGTCTCATCAACTTTCCAGGATGCTGTTTTCATTTCATTTTAGGTTTTGGCTGTGTTTTAACAACATAGTTCTTCCTACACACTCCCATCTTGGGACAGCTGTGTAATAACATACCCAGTGTTGGTATCCTACTTGACTGTCTCATAACTATATTGCAGATTATTCTCTTCTGCCTAAATTTAGGCAAAAAACCAAACAAACCAAAGAAACAAAAAGGTAGGCTTTTGAGTTTGGTTTTTTTCCCCCCTTTCTTCACTTCTGAGATTTTTGTCACTGATCCAAATCAAATTTGTTTTTAAATTTACTTCCCTTTGTGTACTTAGATATGTTCTTCCTTTCCCTTTTTACGTGGACCTTAAATATTTTTTCCTACCTTTTTTTGTGTAATGCCATTCCAGAGGTCACAAGTATTTTCACTCCTTAATCTGCTGAAAAGTTCATCTAAGCATCATCTGTCTCCATCTGCCTCTATGATCTGTATCACACTGTACTGCTATCTCCCATTCCACCACTGTGCTGTCAGATGCTTGCAGACTCTTATACTGCAGTGGATTAAATACCACAGTAACATTAGGCTCATCTAAAGAAGTAACTTGATGAAGTAAAATGGGGATAGAGATACCCTGTTTGTCTTTCTGAAAAAGCCTCTATTGTGGGTTCAAGCAGGAGCACATTCTGAAATTATGTATTGTAAAAACAGGTAGCCAAGGTCAGGACCTTCCAAAAGACTTTTAGGTAATGATTTTTCTTTCAACTGATCTTAGGTACTAGTACAGGCAAGAAGCAATGCAGGGATAGTGTTCCTATTTTAGACTGTTCCACATGTGAGCATCTTCTCTTTCAAGAAGAGTTAATAATAGAATACTAAAAATAGAATGTGCCAAAATAGAATTAGAATATAACCTTGACTTTCTCTCCTTCTAGCACCTTGGGAAATCACATGCTGATTGTAGATGTGGCTTAATATTTATTATGTTCCTTCATTTGTAGCCCTTATTGCTAAGGAGGAATCATTATATGTGTTTGTTATTGCAGGGACAGGCAGTTGGCTCCCACCCTGTAAACTCTGGAATAAGCAGAACCTCAGGAGAGAAAAATACCTCTGGGGCAGAGTTATTAGAATATTTGTAATATTAATTTCTTTCTAGTCTATATTCACTTTCTTCTTATTGCAGTATTTGGCCATTGGTCTATAGTGATGTACTAGGTGAAATACAAAAAACAGATCTGGGCCAAGAAGACCATATTTTTAAAATGTGTCAATATGCAGCTGTACAGTTTTACCACTTTCCTGTGGTTTTTGCTGAGTATGCCCATCAGTGTATTTTGAGTAGTAAAGAATAAGAGTTTTTCTTGTTTCTAAAGTACAGTGCCATATTTGATTAGGCATTGTATTTGACAATGTTAACATTACTGAGGTTATGTGTTATACAGACTCTTAAAGTTGTGTCAGCAAACTCGGTCTTTCCAATTTCATGAGCCAGTTTTTTGGTTGGGTTGTTGGTTTTTTTGTGGTTTGTGGGGTTTTTGTTGGTTTTTTTTTTTTTAATCTCAGATGTGTAATGCAAATACAACACTTTGCAAATCCAGGATAAAAATTCTTTTATATTTCCACCATCAAACAATCATATTTATTTTAAGTAAAGTAAAATATCTGCTTAGGTTTTTTTTTTTAGTTTTTATATTAACCATGTAGAGCTAGAGTATACTTTTATAAAAAGTATCTGTTTGAAGCTTTTGTGATTTTCCATAAGTGAGTAATAAAAGCAAAACAAGAAAAAAGGTTCAAAGAAGTAATAAAAACCCCACCAAAACAAATATTTTAACACTTGCTTATATTTCCATATTTATCGTGCATTATCTCCTTCCAATTGGATGAGTTTGCATTGAGACTGATCTTTCTAAGCTTTCGTGGTAATTTTGATGGTATCATTTGACCCATACAGGAACCAACCATTTTTAGGGCAATTCAGAAGCTGTCACAACTGTTTAAAAGTGTATTGTACATTTAAAGTGGAGTAAACATATTCAGCAGTAAGACCCTGGAAATATCCAGTCAGATTGAGGCCCCACAATTCAGTCACACACTTAAGACTCCTACAAGAGAGTGCTGGCTGTATAATTTATTCCTAATTACTTAGTGCCATGACAGTAGCAGAGCAATCACACTGAACAGCATCTAGAGCAGATTTTACTTCTGTTTCTTGCCCTATTACCTGCTCACAGAGAAACCTGCTGCTCCCTGAAAGTAGCACTATCCTGTTCCTAATTGCCTGTAATTCCTTAGCTGCTTGTGCTTATTTCAATCCAGATGCAGACAATGTTAATACCATTGTTAGAAGTATTATAAAATCTCTGCTGTAATTCCTCTTTAATTAGCATCCTATTATCTTAAATTGCCTCAACAATTATTTTTTATTTTATTATTTTTTTTTTCCTAAATCTCCTCCATTCTTTCAGTAATATGCTTTTTGTGAAATTGCCTGAAGTATTTCACCACTGGTTGGATCTGCTACAGTTTTTTACTTTGTCTTTTAATAGCTTATTCAAAAGCAGAGAAAAGCACAGTGGGTCCTTGCTAGAGTGCAGTAATATCAGCATTAATGCTCTCAGGGTTTTTCTTTCTCTGAAGCATAATGGTTGAACTAAGTCTTGTGGTGAAGAGCAAACCTACTGGGCTAATGGCAATAAACTTGCAAACAGTGCGAGAGTTGTTCGCTCAAGTTCCGTGTGTGAATAGCTCTGTGCAGCTCTAATTAGGACCCTCATTCTGAATAGATCATTAAATATCAGATTGGTTGTCCAAGTGAAGGGAGTATGGTGAAAATATACCGTTCATTTTAAAGAAAAATACACGTTTAAAGAAAAATACAAAGTTCTGCATTTCTGCTGGCTGACTAGTGTTACAGTGATCTCCACTTGGGATACATGTCCATGTGCCTAGTGGGACAGAAAGAGACACAGCTGAAACATAGCCCACATCTGCAATGAGTCTCATGGCAATGATGCAGCCACTAAATAATCTAAAGATGACATTTTGCCTTTAAGAAAGCTATTCTGTAGCCTTTAGAAGAACGAGCATTATTGTGTATCCGTAACAATACAAGTTATTTTTTCAACTGGTCGTTGTCTATTTTGACACCTCTCCCTCACAACCTTACCCTCAAGTTATGTGATGGATGGCTTAGAGCAAACTGCAGTATGAGACATACATATTTGTGCTTTGAGAACTGCTTCCATCCATTCTCAGATGGATGGGAAAGTTTAATTTTAGGAATCTAATCACCTAAAGGAGATACCTTGGACTCACATATTTTATAAGGTTTTAAAAAGCTGTGAAATACCTTTGGCTAGACTGACCAATTTCTAAGTTTCACTGCTTCCCAAGGCTAAGCCCCAGCTCATTTTTCAACTCTTCATATTAATATTTCATCATTTTGAAGTGTTTAAATATCTTTTCAGGCATTTTATTTGTAATACTGCTTTCTGACAATGCTCATATTGACATAACAATATATACTTCACACAAGCACTGCAAAATGTAGGTCCAAAAAAAAAAATCTGGATGGTTATTTCTGAAATTTTAGAAGTATACAGTAGCCAGTAATTCTTATTATTCTCCAAAACAAGATTTAATATGTTCTTTTCTTTAGAGGGAACAAAGCTATTTGTGTTCTGTGGCAGAGAAAGGTTAATTGATTGTCCTAGGTTTGCTTAAAAATAGGAAGGAGAATGAAATTTCATAAGTGCCAAGAAGTGATTGGTAAGGACAGAGGAAAACCTGAAACAGTTCAGTGCCTCAGGCTGTACATTTTTGAGACATGCTGATGTGTCCTTACTTCTATTCTTCCCAATTGTCTGTATGAAAAAAACCCCATTATGTTTCTACAGAGCCTTCCAGCAATTTGCTTCCATTCCTTGAAGACAATTAAATTACCGTAAATTTCATGTGGTATTTTTTTCCTTCTACATCAGCACGTAGACTATAAGAGACAATGCGTAACTATTTGCACTAAGTTTTCAGAATTTAGATTTAATTAATTTCAAGAATAAAAAGAGGTATGATAATCTAACTTGACCTTATTTCATTGCATTGGTAATCTCATTTCCAATTTCACACAGTAATTAAGTGTAAAGAGTGATTGACGGTGTAAAAAGTGCCCTCCTGAAATGATGATTGCCTACATAGTAATCATTTACAACTTCTTTCTGGCACCAGTCAGAACAATGTATAAATGGTATGGTGACAAAGGCAATACATACTTCAAATTTTTTTTAAAATCATGCCCTTATGAGCCATGTTTTAGGAATCACTGATGTTTTTCAAACTTGAAATATAATCTGTGTTTGATATTCAGATTTGTTTACTCAAGATGAGGATTTTGGTGCTGATGTTTTTGGAAATACAAGTTTACACAATGACAAAAGAAAGCACACTTAGAGGCTTCCCATTAAAAGTAAAAGCAGTTGTTAAAGCAGTTTCCTGAAGTAAACAGCACCCTGAAAGTCTCAATGGTACTAAAAGTTCACTGGGTGTTGGTGTAAATTCGATGGAAGTCTAAAATAGTAGAACAAAGAGAACAATATGTTTTTGCACATTTTAATGAAAAATAAATTTATTTTAGGAGCCACCCTTAAAAGTTATTAACTTATCCTTGGAAGACTATAGCACCAAAGAAAAGTGAAACAAAAATTTTTAAAAAAGATTGTATGAGTAGAATTATTAATCTTGATGCTCACAAACACTGTAATTTGATGTGGTTTTTCTTCATTACTGGGAGAAAATCTTTGGGGAATTTTTAGTGGAATCTGCTGTATAAGCTCCATACATAATGTGTCATGCCAGATTAGTAGTGAAACTTTTATTTTGCCACATAAACATATAATTATTCCTCAAAATAACACCAAACAGAATAAATGGATGTGACTTTTAAAGATTTCTGTACATATTCTACGGTATGTTAAGATCAAGGAACAAATATTTTCAATAGTGTATTCCCTATGTGAACAGGAGTCTGTGTAAGCATTAAGTACAGATTCTTTTTCCTGTATGATAAAAAAAAGTAATGAAGTATGTGATTTTATTTAAAATTTGTAAGGGAGAAATTCTACTATAAGTCTTATCCTCTTTTTTGAGCTGTTCACCTCAAAGTTTTAATGTTTTTACTCCTACAACTAATATTTCTAATGAACCACAATTACTAATGATTTTATTATTTCATAGCATACATTTAATTAAAATGTTTACTTCATCAATCACATGCCACATAACTAATCAAATGTAGCACACCAACCTAATTCTGATTTAATTCATTTGAAACAAGGTATTATATGAAGAATTATCCTTTAATTTAGGCTGGAATGGGTTGAAACTGGGATGCGTTCCTGGGTGACTTGGTCTAGGTGATCCTGCTCTGGCAGGGGGGTTGGACTAGATGATCTTCTAGGTCCC
>JAOEGS010023928.1:1805-12296 GCA_025447755.1 Corythornis vintsioides
TTTTCTCCTAATGTATTAATTGTTAATTCGTTGGTCCCCTAATAGTGTTTTTTTGAAAAAAAAAAATTAAAAAAAAAAAAAAAAAAAAAAAAAAAAAAAAAAAAAGTTGCACAGAAGAAGCAGGAATTTATCTAAACAGCTAATAACTTTTCCTAATGATACCACTGTATCAGAGAGCAGCTTGTAGTGGAAACAGTTTAAAAATCCCTTCGTGCTGGCAAGTTCAAGGGTTTTTTTGTCCTTGTTGAGTCATTTCAGGATCCTCATTTCATGGCAAGTTTCCATATGGCCATGGCACAGAAATTATATTCTAAACATATATGGACTTCTTTTGGATACAGACAGTCTTCCTAAATGTGATACGTGGTCCTAAAAGAATAAAAACAGACTGAAAAGAACAATAGACAATGTGATGCCAGTGGCTTGCAACATTAAAATATCTGGCACTAAATCATGTAAGAAATTGTCTTGAATTTTATGAGTTTTGCATTTTTAAAATAATGTTTCAGTAGACTTTATTTTAAATAATTTAAACCTTGAATAGGAAAATACAGGATCTGGAGTGACTGAAATACCAATGCTTTATTTCTTCTAGAAAGTAATCTCAGTTAAATGATGTGTAAAAACATGAGATCTTTGAAGAAACATCAGTGTTCAGGCTGAGAATCACAAGCCTATTGTTTGCAAATCAGGTAGAAAAGTTTAATTCAAGATCTCAAGTTGCCCTGAAACTGAAAAAATTCTGATTAGCCACTACATTGTACATATATTCATAAAAAATTATCTTAATTTCTTTACAGTTTGGTCATAGATGTTTTGTATTTATTATTTGCTTGGTCAAGAATCAGCTGTATGATAACTTGTTGCAAAAACTATTGAAGTGCCAGAAGGGTGGTACTTAAAGATCAAGCACGCTTTATGAAGTACCTATTCAAATGCAGTTTGTAAATCCTTTATGTGTTCTCTAAAAAGTCTTAAACCCCTATTCCTTTCCTAAGATCATTAGACCTTTATGTCTAAACAACTACAGTTGCTTTAAAGAAAATGCCATTTATATTTCTGATCTCATTCATACACACATTTGTCCTTCTGATTCCTAATTTCCTTAGTATGAAAGTTTTACATCATATATTCAGACACTGACATGCATAACTATATTTACTATCATATGAAATGATAAAATTTACTGATGCTGTTAAAGATCAAATCAAAATGGGAGAAAAAAACAAACCACAAAAAAACCCCAAAAAACCAAACACCTCTTTATTACTGGTGTGAATGCTTCTAATACTGCCAACCCACAAAAGTAGTATTAATTATTAGAAATTACTGAATTTCTCAGTTCTGTTTGTTATGATTGTTGTTTATTTGTTCATTGGACCTCTGTTCTGCCTTTAATCATTTATCTATCTAAAAATGAGTTGAATTCTTGTCCTTATCTAAGTTAAATACAAAAGTTATTTTTAATTGGTTTTACTAGTTTTTTTTTTTTACTGTGTTCAGGAAAATACTTGGAAAAGGAAAACCATACATTAATTATCCAAGAACAGCAGTTATAAGTGCAGTTTGCAAGTTGACCACACCTACTAAGAAAAGTGATAACATTCAGTTCTTTACACCCAGGTATTTTCACCTACTAGAGATGCTTTTCCAATCATCGTATGACTGCGATCCCATGCACGTTCTTTTATGGAAGGGTTCTTGACTGAGGACTCTCTTTTCCAGATTCAGCACAGTTAAAAGTGTTTCCTATGACCTCTTCTGTGTCTTCAGCAAACTACTTGTCTTGCACAACTTCAAAGATTTAGAGCAAGAGTAACATATTAGTCTCGTTACAAACTAACCCACTATGTTTCATTTTTAAAGATACACAGGGTTCGAAGATGGAGCCATGCTTCAAGGAGACTCAATATTTTGTAAAGCTGTAAATTTTCCGGAAGCCTTCAGGTATTAGAAAGGGATACTTTGCTGTGTTACTAGGCTAATGAAATTAAAGCTACAGTGCTTTTTATGCAGCTACCTCAGAGGTAATAAAAGAGGATCTTTAGTTATGTTTGGAGGAGTTAATTTTGACTGAAATGAATGTTTAGCAAATGTATTACCTGTAAGCCACTTATCTCCTCAGATTTGGTATCAAAACAATATATGTTCGTCAGCTCATGGAGTCCTAAATTGCATTCCTGAGATTCAGAAGACCAAAATCAAAACCACAAATTGTCTATAACTGGTATTTTCACAAGACGTAATTTGATGTCTTTATAATCTGTAGCATTTTCATAAAACCAGAACAGTTATTGAAAAACACTCTGTGTGGAAGTTTATCAACTTTTACTAACTCTGTTTCAGTCAGAAGTTGCACCTTGTTGAAAAAAAAAGCAAAACAGAAGACTCCAAACCATAGTCAGTATTTCTAGCTTGTGTAGGTTTTCCCTTCTTTGCAAAGACATGTACTTACACAGTGACTTTAGAATAATCCAGTTAAAAAGAGTGCCTACAAGAAACTTACATACATTGAAACTCAGGTTCCATTATTTCCAGTGATCAATGAACTTGTATTTGCTTCAATTACATAACATTTCTGTTTTTGAGTAGCTGCTTTGTTTGCTCTCTTTATGGGCTTGGCACAAGCAAATCCTCTTTCTGGAAAGAGTATCATGCCCCTCCCTCCCAACATGTTAACTAGAGAGGCTGGAGAATCTCAGCTCTTGGAAATGTTCAAATCCCAACTGCACACAGTCTGAGCAACATGTGCTGGATGACTCTACTTTGAGCAGGAAGGTGGACTAGATAATTTCTGAAGGTCCCTTCCAATCTTATCAGCTCTGCAATTCTGGGATTCTGTAGTTCAGATGAAACTTCCATTATATCAAGAATATTTTGATTTGAACTTTAGAACTGTAGTGTTCAAAATAGTTTTAGTTATTCTAAAAGAATAATATGGTTATAGAAATATTTAGAAAAGAGTGTATTTTAAAAAAATTTAGCTCTATAAATACATATTTTTCTTTATTCTGAGGCTAAGAGAGCAAAATAATTGACTATAGAGAACATTTGGGGTTCTTCAGCCATTCTCATTCTTCATTCCCATTGTTTTAGGCATCCCTGAAATTAGCTATGAGCTGTTGTTGTTCAAGGAATCTCTTTAAAATACCTCAGATTTTAATGGTAATAAATAACAATATTTTTACATAAACTCCCAAATATGCAGTAAAAATATGCACATAAAGAACATTGAAATACAGATTATGTCACAGAAAAATCCCGTTAGATAATTGTGCAATGATTGAAATTATGCAATAAGTAGTTATATGTATACAAAAAAAAAATAAATATGGAAGAACAGATATAATGACAAATTAAATTTTGATTTAAAGAACACTAAGAAGGAAATAATATATTAGGTTAGAAAATGTTCCCTAACTTGTGTTAGTTCACAAAAGTAAGCTTCAATCTGCGTTTGCACATTGAGGCTGTGCAGAACACAAGTTCTGTGATAAAGGAAAGCTCTTCTGCCGCCAGAATCTTCTTTTATTATCTTACAAAATTTTATTACACTTACTTTATTACAATTTATTACACTAACAAAATTATCTAGATAAGATAGTGATATAGTAGGATGCCATTTTATCTTAATCTAAATAAGGTTAAATTATTTCTGTTGGGTACTCTGCAGTGAAGCTGTTTTTAATGAAAAACCTTGACTCATCTGACTTATTTCTAATTTAGCCTAACTAAAGCTAAGTTGAAACAAACTGCTTCCACATTACATTGCTAAAGCAAACTCCTGTTCTTACATTATTCAGTGTCTAATGATTAGTATATACTAGTCCACATATCTTACTCTGATATATGTAGGCCTACTTGCAGACTTATCATTGAGTGATAGATCTACAAACTTCTGTATGTTTTAATAGATGTAAGGAATGCTCTGTAACTCAATTTTCAGAAAAAGAATGAAAATGATCAAGGTTCCTGCAGTTGCACAGTTCCTTTCTGCTATCTAGAAAAATATTCCTTATTGGAAACCAAAGCACACATTTAGGTAGCTAGGACAGCATTAAGACTGTAGATAGAAAAATCTAAGTTTGTAACAGTTGAGAAAGAAGGAGAAGACAGATCTTTAGATTTTGGTGATAAAACTTTTCCAACCATCCAAGACTGATCCTTCTATTTTCGCATTTATGCATGTGGAGTATTCTGTTGGTTTGTTTAATAGTACAGCTTGTTTTATCCCATATTTAGAGGGCCTGGGTTAATATTGAATTCACGGGTATAGGATTGGTATGATGTGCTGTCATGTGTAGTCACAGTCTTTGTATAAGGCAAATAAGCACCTAAATTGTGATACTTATAGCAGATTAAATGAAATGTCAAGAGTTTTTATTAAGAAAGTTACCTTTATTACCTTGCTTTGACATGGGCCTCTTTGTGAATGACTTTCACCTTTTATGTAGGAGGCAAAAAACAAGTATCAATGTTATGTCACGAGACAAATGAAAGTCCTTATGCTAAGACCTCAGGTTAGTTCCTTGAAGCTGGTAAGTAGATACATGTTTGTTTGTTTGTTTGTTTTTCATTGATTTCAGTAAAGAACTACCTGTAATCTCATTTTAAAAATACAGGATAATGTCCTACTAAACTTTTTTATTAGAACAAATCCAGCATTTTCTGAATGATTTATATAATACTACCATAATACAGGAGCTTCTTAACAGTTATATACATGAGTAGTAACATATTGATGGTAAGGACTTATTTTGAAAACCTGCATTTTGATCTGAGTCACAATTTAGTAATATAATTTAGAATTATATTTGGGTATTGTCCATAAAAATGCATTGATTGATACAACAGAATCCTATCTCACAAAAAAAAATAATCTTTTACAATGAAAGTGCCATGGGACCCATTTTATCACTGGGAATTGTTCTGTGCTTTCCAAATTTAGACACTATATGGAAGAAGTGCTTTTCCTAGTACTTGGCTGAGATAATATAATTCACTGATATGAAGTTTCAGAATTGTCAAGAAATCTGAACTTGTCTTGAGGATTCAGAGATATGGGACTTTGCTCCTTTCATTCCTCTTCCATCCCAGTCTGGTCATAGAGAGCCCTATTGCTTTTGCTGTATTCTTTCTAATGAGATCTGGTTATACCTTCTGCATATGCCTGGTTGGCAGTCGAAGACTAACAGCAGTGTTTGTTCATCAGGCATCTTCCTTCTACTTGTCCTTGTCCTACCTGCTGTTGACGCTATGCTGCAGTTTCTCACACAGTTGGTACTTCCTACACTAAACACTAAATGGATAGAATTTGCTAGTGTATCCTCAATCCCAGTCACAGTGCTGGGGTTTGCTATGGTGAAGAAAGACAGACAAGCTAAGTGGGAGAATGTCAAGCCTCTGGTGGGCAAGACCCCTGACTAGCTGTCTACAGTATCCTCCTTGGCTGATGGCTTCCCAGCTCTGAGAGAAGCTATCCCTTGATACTACCCGACTGAGGAAGGGCATGCTGGAAAGAAAACAGGGACTGATTTTATGTGCCTGAGTTTAAGCATCCTAAGCAAAAGATCCAGATCAGTTCTGCTATCTTTGGACAGAAATATTTCTTTGTCTGGTGATAGAAGTCTTACTTTGCTTTATGAAGTATTTGAAACTGAGCTGATTTGTATGTCAAGCCACTGTGTCCTCTCAAATGAAGGGAAATTATGGAAGGATAAATTATAATGCTGTTAAAATATACAGGCATATTAATTCTACATATCTATTATTTGATTTTATTTTTATTCTTGTCACAGTACTTTCAGATTTTTCAGAATGTGAAATAAAAATGAACATGAGATATTTTTGCCAGTCTCCCTTTCTTGTCTGATATTGCATTACAGTTCTAAGGGCTTTAATTTTATAATATTGGATTTTTGTCATTTTAAAATCCAATGTAATGAGATCATAATAACATACAGAAGAAAGTCCTGCAAGTCCTCTGTATCAATCTGGACACAAGACTATTCTGTTTGTATAGACAAAAAAATAGAGACCTAGGCAATTCTTGGGCACAGTAAGGTGAATAATTAATTATATTAACTTTCTGTGATAATTCTTTTGAATATAGCCAAAGCAAACTATTGTTAGTAATTAAATAAAATAATCTATTTTAGGTAGCAAGAACTGGTATAGTTCAGTTTTAAATATTTTAAATACTACTTATTCTAGTCACAAACTTTCATCAACTCTTCATGAACTTAATGTGCTGTTCAATCTACCTATTCCGGAAGTAGGTGAAAGAATACAACTAACAAATACACGCAAATATACGTTTATGTACTCTTTGAACTAGTGAGTTTATAATTCTTATTGTAGTTTCCTAAGGAAGAACATATGGAAAAACACTTTCCCCTTCTTTATGGATGTAAAACTCCTATTTTCTAATCCATAAGTAAATGGTCTAATGCTAAATCTTATATAGGTCAGATTTAAAATGGTGGGAATGTAAGGTTCTCTTTTGCACAATGTAAGCTCTGTTGTTATTTAGAACAGTGTATTGTGAATACACTAAACCCCATGCATATTGTTGTAAAACAGATGCTGAAAACATGCATATCATTATTGAGATCAAATGTTCTTTACTTCAGAACCACTGAAATAAAAAATGTGCTTTGGGACTCTTATTGCACTGTAGGATCAGATTCTCAGCTGGCGTACATGAGTGTAAATCTCTGGAGAGAAATGGAAATACATTTATTTGTATTGTGAAGCAGTAATCATAAATGATGTAATTCTTTGTGACTCATATTAATATACTATGAAAGGAACCATGCCATCATGTTCATGGATCTCAAAATATATCTGAAAATGGACAGTTGCTGTAAAATTTTGCAAAAGCTGTTTCTACTTGTTAAGAATTTTGATTAATTTTCAGAACTATTTTTAGTACTTCTTGACTTTTTTATTATTAATAATTCACTAATGGCTATAATAATCCAGATCAGGAAATTTTCCATAATTGTTGAAATGTGGTTGAAAATATAATTTTGATTTTTAAATAATCTATAATCCAAAACATTATTTCCTGAAGTTAGATTCATGGGAGTGAAAATATTTTAAAAATCTGCATCCAAACAAGCTTTAAACTGAAATAAATTCCCCTATGTACTTGTTCTGTGAGTGAGCCTTACTCAAAGCTTGATTGAGACTATTTTTTTTTAAATGTATAAATATGAAATTGTTCACATGAAGTTCAAAAAAAAAAAGAAAATATTTTTAAAATTTAGACACACAGATATATGCTGATCAAACAAGGGATTCTTGTAAATGAAATAGTTTAGCTGTTCGGCATATACTCATATCTCTGTGTCACAGCATCAGTAGCTGCCTGTGATTGCCTCATAGCACACAAGTAGCTGTCTCCTAATTTTTTCAGTTGGTGCTATTTCAATCTCATCTGTATTATTACTCTTGAAGTAACAGCCAAGAACAATAGAAGCCTTGTAAGATTGAAAAAAACTTGCCCTTTGTATTTGGGTTTAGAATAATATAACAGTCTAGCAAAACACAATATGAACTAAAAATCTTCTTCCACCTTCACTTAGAACCTGTGCTTTAGATCTTATATCCACCTTCCAGTACCTGAAGGGGGCCTACAGAAAGGCTGGAGAGGGGCTGTTTACAAGGGCCTGTAGTGAAAGGATGAGGGGTAATGGGTTTAAATTAGAGAAGAGTAGATTTAGACTGGATATCAGGAAGAAGTACTTTACCTTGAGGGTGGTGGATCAGTGGAATAGGCTCCCCAGGGAGGTGATTGGGGCACCATCTCTGGAGATATTCAAGGTGAGGTTGGACAAGGCTCTGAGCAACCTGATCTAGTTAAAGGTGTCCCTGCTCATTGCAGAAGGGTTGGACTAGATGACCTTTGGAGGTCCCTTCCGGCCCTAAACATTCTATGATTCTTTATACCTTAGACTGAGCTTTATTTGGGTCAGGATCTTTGTGCTGACTTTTTATCTTCAATTTATGTTAAAAAGTGGAAAAATAGGGGAAGGCATACCGAATGCCTCTATAGTATTTTCTGAACTTTTGTAATGATTTTTTGGAATTTAGCGATATAATAAAATATTTGAGGGATTTGCTTGTGAAAAACTTCAGCTGAGATTTTTTGGTGTCTGCATTTCTTTTTTTTAGTTCAAGTTAAAAAACAAATCTATTAAAAGTTATTTACCTCTGAGAAATGCTTGTTAGCTTCATTAACTGCACCTTTATTCCTAGATAAATGTCCTCAGATTAAAGAAATATACTCACCTTTGCAGTTCTTTGAATACACATGCCTGTACATATATATCAGATACAGAACACAGGAAGATCTTGTTTATCGTCAGAATTCATATATGCAAAAAAGTCTTTCAAGTTTTGCAGAAGAAGAAAAAAAGGCTGTATGATTTTTGCTGCTAGCATTTGGCGAGACTAAAGGGAAGCAGATGTCCTATAAGCTGTCAAGACCTAATAAGTCTGGTATTAATAGACGTGTCTGGGCCAGGTACTCTCTAGAAAAAGTAACAACAATACTTGCCTCCAGATAGTCACATGCCTAGTCTCTGCAATTTTCGGAAGGGTTCAAATTCTCAATTGTTGTGTTTTAAATCTTTTTTAATTAATCATTACTTATTATAATGCTGTCTGTAAATTTAAGTACCCACCCCTAATGAGGTGTCTCAACATGAAACAAAATTTAAGAGTTTTTTTAGTGATGAATGGGAACTGATAGTTTAATTTATTCTGCCCTGGAGGGCTGGTATGGCTTGGTAAAATGCTAGTTTGAACAGATATGTTTGGCAAATTATATCACAATGACGGGACTCAGATTCTGGCTATTCCTTTTCTTGCCCTTCATTGTCACCTGCTGGTGTTGTCAACTCTATACTTAACTAAGCATCTCAAGTGCTTAGGAAGGTGGATGATTACTTTCAGAGACAGTCTTCTTTTTACTTAAGACATTAGATATGATATGATTTTAACTAATGAGATTTTTATTTATTCTTGTAGAGCACATAACTTTTGGTCTCTTATTTAATTGCCTTCAAACCATTTATGTGAAAACCCATTGGCCTAGAGAGGGACTTAAGTTTCTTATAGAAATCACAACACTGCTTTATGGAAAGCATACATAGAACAATTGTAAACACAAGTAAACAGAGAGAGTGATGTAGAGCATTAAAGGTCTAATATTTACCCTAGCTGAGGTTAATACCATTTGTCTTGCTAAACAAATCATCACTCAGTCAGTCTGTTAGAAAGGTTCTTCTTCAATGAGAGCAACACTCCCTTGTGCTTTCTTATTATCTAATTTGCTTGTGCATATTTATGTTTATAGTATTGTCTTTATTTTACTTGATTATATACCCTATCAAGACCTACACTATTCTACAGACCAGACACTGTATTTTAAGACTTCTACTGAAATGTGCATCACTTTATCCAGTTTACTCAGGCATTGCTGGAAAAGGTACCATTGTAATGTATTCATTATTTTATGTTCCTGCTAGAGTTTAAGAAAATGAAACTCTTAACATTGAATGATGTAGAGGTGAGATTAGAATCAAAATTCTAATGAAAGCTACTGTTCCATGTAGAAGACAACACATAGCATGACATGCATACACTTATCTGCAGGGTTTAGAGGTCCTTTGTTGTTTACTTTGTTTATAAACACATCGTAAACCACAGACAAATACTCATGGGCTTCTGGAAAACTCATGTTTCTTCTGGAAAGCATTCGAAAAACTGAATTGTATGTTTCACCAGATCTATCATTAAACATCTACATTTTTTTCAGATATATCTGATATTTCTCTCTTACATGTACTCACAAACATTCAAAGGAATTTAAACTATGAACATTTTTTTTTAAATACTCTCTTTGTATTTAACAATACTGCAGATGCATAAGAAATTGTCAGTGGCTGTGCTGTGGCTTTTTTAAAATAAAGATTTTAGGGTTTTTTGCTTTAAAATGGTTTAGTCAAATGTTTTCAACCACTTAATAGAAACAAGCTGGTACTTTTTCAAATAAGACTCAAAATGGCTGGCACTAGAAAAAAACATCTTTGCACAGAAACTGGAACATTTCTGCAAGTTTGTGGTATCCTTTTGGGGTTTCAGTAGGAGGAACTAGTATACAGAATATGTTCACTGACTGTTTTGAAGTAAAATAGCTCTTCTCTCCCCAGTTCAAAGTAGACCATAAAAAGGCATCTTCTGAACTTAGTTGTCTAAATTCATTATAGTGTTACCTATCCATTTGTTGTCACCAATCAGAAGCTGAAGATATCTTTCCCTTCAAACTCTGATAGGAGAGAAAATATTGTAGGTATTTCTCATTCCCCTACTGCCCAATTTACCTGATATCAATCCCCCCTTGCATTTATGTATTAAACTAGAGACTTTTTCTTATTAGACTTTTCCTTTGTTTGTTTTTGTTTGTTTTTTTAATTATTTTTT
>JAOEGS010023929.1:0-17391 GCA_025447755.1 Corythornis vintsioides
GGAAGAAGGCCATGACAATGGGACAGTGAGTGTTCTCAGCAGGTTCACAGACTACAGCACCAATGTGGTTAATGCAACCTGTGTTGTGTCCCACCCAGCTGGGAACCAGAGCAAGTCCATAGTCTGCTCCTCAGGTAAGCTTCCCTTTGTGCTTTTGGTGTTCAAAAAAGGAGAGGGATTTCCTTCCTGGTCATTGCTTTCACCAATAGGGCTGAATGGAAAGGCAGGGTTATTCAGTAGTTTGTGACACACAAGATATCAATGGTATGATCACACAGAGCTTTTTATTGTAATTCAGGGGTACCATTATGTCTTGCTAATTGTTGGGTTACAGATGGGTCGTGACAGGAAGACTAAAAGCCAACTTACAGCTTCCCAAGGCTGGCTGTTAAGTGAAGGCTTTAGGCCATCCCATTGTAGATGTTGCTGGGAAGTTTTGTGCAACCATGTGTGTTCTTCACTGAAGTACTCAGCTGGAAGAGAATCAGAGCTGCAATTTGCTGGGATGCACATGCAAGGTCTGCAACTGGAATACGAGAAGTTCTTGAGGAGGAGGATTTAATTATGCCCATGTAGTAAAAGACAAGACTCCTCTATCACGTGCATGGGGGGACATTGTTTACTCCCAGTTCTGTGCTTGGTACTGTATTCCAGCTACCTTAGGTCATTTCCAAAGTGCAGCACAAAAAGAGCATTGTCTAGAAGATGCCATCCTGACAGAGGCACAGGGGAAACAAACAGTCTGTGAGATGTAGCTAAGAGAGCAACCGTTCCTCTTTAGAGAATCGCATATGGTTTCTTCACTGCATCATCAGCTTTATTTGTCTCCTGGGCCTCCTCTTCCTGCTTGCTGTTTTTCATCTCTACATCTTCTTTGATGGCAGGTATGTATGGGACACGATGCACGCAACCCCTGTGGCCAGTCCTGGGGAAGGTGAGAAGGGTTTCTAATTGAAGTCATGCATGGTCACCTCAGTCTGTGACAAACTCATCAGTTCAGCACGCATTTATGGTCTGTAACACCACAGCTGGAGCAGAGGGGGAGGCAGTTCATACATCAGTGTCAGGACCTTCATCGTGCTGCTGCCATGCTTCTTTCAGAAGCAAAAATACAACAGGACTAGTTGGGGTTTTTTCCACTCAACTGAGGGACCTAGAGAAAGACTGTCAGACTATCAAGATTGAAGAGGCAGCAAAATGTCTTTCCGAGTTTGGAGACGGTCGGGCAGCTTGGCTGATTGCTGTGTGTGAGCTGCCTATCTGTCACAAGGTGAAACTGCTGCCCAGAATGACAGTACAGACACTACCAAAACAGAACTAACTACTGTGTTCAAGTCACTTGAGCTCCAACCTTTGCTTGGGGCTCTTGTCAGCTCTCCAGTTGGTTCTGGCTGGAGAATGGCCAGCTCTGGTCCTGCTCATGTGAGGTTACAGACACAAAACGTTATGTTCTTTTGTTTCTCTACCAAATAAAGGGGAGAAAATCTGTTCTTGAGTTCCTAGAGTCAAGAATCACATTCCCAAAACAGCCTCATCCTTTCATATCCAATATTGGTGTCTTGTTTCTAGGACAATGAGAAACTAGTACAAGCCAAGAGATCATCCATCTGCAGAGCCATCTGGGCCTTTTCCTGACTCAGCACCTGAGCAGACAGGAAGGAAACTCACAGTATGCCTCTGTCTGAAGGAAACTCCCAGTGTGTCTCTGTCAGCCACGTGCCATGCAGCAGGGACTCAGCAGCACCAGCATTCAGGAGAAGGAAACATCTGCAATGCAGCCAGTGTAACTCTGCAGAAACATGGCATGAAGGGCAGATCCTCCATGACCCTTGTCATCTCTGTCTTCTATCATCTCTCTAGTGCAAACATAGATGCTGTTACCACTCATGCAAACAGCAATCTTGGTTTATCAAGTCAAATCTAACATATATGCAATAGGAAATTAATTCACATTGTATAAAATAATGTCACTGCATTTCAAATACATTGTATCCTAGTACAAGTATTGTATCTTATAGGATATATTATTTTATATTGTGTCTTTATAGGATAAATCAGAATAAATTCTCTTGCATACTAATGAGCCTTCCCAGGATGACCACTCAGGACTGAAATAACTCTCATTTTCACTATAAGAATTTTAAAGTGTTTTGAGCAGTTATTGCTCCATGGAGCATGGAAGTTATTACAATCCTCAGATCTAAACCTCACACTCTTTTACCTCTTTGCATAACCCAGGGAACTGCAGCTCACAGAACACAGCTCTCTAGTATTTAAACATATTGTAATGGTCCTCCCTTGAGTTGATTCTTTCATTTCATGATGTACCACCACTACTAAGCCTCTAAACATAGCTGTGCCTCATCACAATTGCTGAAGTTCTATCCTGAATAGACATGACTAGACTATTATTATGCACCTGAAATTTCAATGAAACCACAGGTATTTCAGACCCACCTCACTCCTCCATGCTCAGCAGAAATCCATGTCTTGTTGTTACTCTACAGAAGGCTATTTCAAACTGTAATACATTGGAGACCTTTCCCTCTTGCTGTGGTCATTCCATTTTCTAAATCTTTACAATGAGATTTTGATATCCCTGTGAGATGTCAGCTTACACTTAAAGGCAGAAGTGGGAAGATACTGCAGGATCACCTTTGCTAGGTGTGCTGGCCTGTCCATGTGTTTCACATGCCCAGGTTACAGAGCTACAACTCTTCACAACCCTTGCAATCCCAGACTAAGTTTCTTGTTTCTTTTTAATCTCCCCTTATCTATTCAAGCAATAGAATCATGGCACTAGCATATTACAGAGAATGTTAAACACAGAAGCCAAGGTACTGAACTCCTCTAGGCACTGGAGTCTCTTTGAGAGGGAAAAGCCTGCACAAGTGTCCACAAAGCTCAGCCAGATTTGTTATTATCTTTGTAGTAGTGCCTTGTGCACACAGACCAGGTTTAAGGCTGACAAGACAGGGCAGTTTTCCAGGTGCCCAGGCCAGAAGCACTTCTGCCTAAAGCTGAGGTAACATTACAAATGTAGGGAGAAGGAGAGGGTAAAGACCAGGGAACTCCATGGCTTCCATAAAGCCAGAACATGGTCCCGATCTTTGTTGTTCATTCACTGCTTCTACCCATGATTAACCACATCTCAATCTTTGTCAGTCTACTTCAACATCTGTACCAGCTACTGAAGGAGCTAGGGGCAAAACTTCACCTAAACTTCAGTAATAAAAAAAGCCTAAGCCTTTCAATCTTAGCACACTAATGTATAGCACAGTTATCTAGCATTATACAGAAAAGGATGTGTCAAGATACTGCACTGCCTCCCTTGTGCAGCCTTTCTACCTCTACTTTGCTACCCTTTATCCTCCCCTGCTGCACCCAATAATCTGGTGTCAGTCACTGCCTGGGGCTGTTTCTGCAGAATGACACCTGCAGGGTGCAGAGAGTGATTCTGCTGGCACAGTGCTGGGAAACTGCTCCTTTCACATCTACAGACAACCCCATTCCATCCATCTGCCATGATATACAGACCTTTGCTCACAACAGAGTCTGAACTCTGCAGAACTGACACCCAGAATAACAGAATAGTGAGAATAACAAATTACTGATAATTCTTAGTGATAAACAAACTGCTTTATCCAAAGGCCAGCAAGCAGAAAACCACAACTGATTTTGTAGCTATCCTGGCATCTGAGTTTCCACAGTGCACGACTGCACGCTAGTCATGCTCAGCTGAATGTCATCCCTGCAGCAGCCAAGCAATCTCTGAGCACCTACATGTACAAATCTATGTGCAAACACAGCCTCTCCACCACTGCTCTCAGTTCATATGCACAAAGCTGCAACTCTGCTTGGCTCTTACTGATTATATTAAAAAGGGAGTGCACGGAGAAGAATCTCTTCACAAAGTGCAGGGCAAGTCAAAGAAATCCTTCTGCAGGAGCTAAGGAGTAACCTAACCTTGATACAGACAGAATTTCAGCCCTGCCTTCTGAGCAACTACCAGAGCAACTAAGAACATTTCTACCTTTCTTTCACTAGACACCCATCTTCTTGCTCTTGTGTTCACCACAAGATGATGACAGATTTGATTGGAATGTACTAGATTGAATTTACAGCTCTTATAGCTGTTCAAGTATTAACTCTCAGGTTCCTGTGCTTGCCTTGCTGTACATCAGTCTAGTGCTCACTAGTGCAGGTGCATCTTGAAGCATCTGTACACAAGGCTGCACACAAAGGCATACTGGAAGACCTTGAAGCATTCACAGACACGTCTAAGTCCACAATAGAGAGCTACACCCCTGAAGGGACAGTGGCTTCGTTGGAGCAGATACACTTCTGAAGGGACTGTAGCTCTGAGTGAGGCCAGGTGAAAAGAGGTACATCTCTGAAGGCACAGTGGCCCATGGATAAGGGCACAGTGAAGCAGGTGCACCTTGAAGCACCTGTGGCTGTAGAAAAGTCTATGCCACAGCAGAGACTGTGGCTTATATATAAGGGTCCAGCTGGAGCAGGTACATCCCTAAAGGACTTCAGCCCATGGATAAGTCCAGGTGGGAGTAGAAGAAAGTTCATTGCAGTATTAAACCCTGTGGTCCTGTCCAGAGGGATGAGGTGTGGAGGTTGCAGGGGATATACTTTTAAACTGTTGTAACCCATGGTTTCAGTTGCCTGTTATAGGAAGTACTGTAGCAGGAACCACCTGAACCAACAGAGGACAAGTCTTACAAGAAGCAGAGCAAATGCAGCAGTGGCCCAACCTGAGCTGGCCTTTGGTGCACAATAACCCCATGCAACACACCACCTCTCCTATCCTGAGAGACCACCATAAAAGTCATAGACTCAACAAACACAGTGTATATTTTGATGACATTTATGGCCATTTTACAGAGGGGGTGGTCAACAAACTAAAGGAATGATACATGTTTGTAGATAAGGTATTGGAAGAGGGGTGGTGGTTAATTTAAATGGTAGGGAATAAGGGGTGAAGAATATGTTGATTTGGGCTGGGATAATTTTTCTTTATAGGAGCTGGTAGGAGGATGTGTTTTGGATTTGTGCTGAAAACATCACAGATAACACAACTTCATTTTAATTACTGCTGAGCAGTGCTTACAGAGTCAAAGACTTTTTATTTGCAAGCAAGCAGATAGTGGGGGGACTTAGCTATTGGTCAAAAAATAAAGATCACCAACATCAAATAGGGGAAAAGTTCCAATAAATTCAGAGATTGCCCTGACTTTCCTCCCTTCACTACCACTGCTAAATAGGAGCTGATTTTTCTAGTTTCAGTCCTTCCCCAGGAGATGAGCACAGCAGAGACCACAGGCTGCCCACAGGCTCAGTTTTTCATCACGTGGTGAGCCTGCCCCAAAGGATTGCATGAAACCCCCTCTTGCATCCTATTCACTTCAAGAATGATCTGAAACTGCTCCACAATCACCAGCTGTCTTTTCCACATTACCCTATTTCAGTGTTAAAAGGTTACAAGTCTCCTCATATTCCTGCTACTTCTGTTGGAATATAGTGAACGGGAACACCGGGAGACCGAAAGGTTTCACTTCAGAGTATTTCTGAAGATCAGTACAAAGACACAAAGCCATGTCACCCCACTGACAAGCCATCACACCAGCCCGTAGAGCATTTTGATTTTCTTCTAGATCAGTTAGATTCAGTTTAGATACTTGGAGGAAATTTTTCACTGTGAAGATGGAGAGGCACTGGAACAGGCTGCCCAGACAAGTTGTGGAAGCCCCTTCTGTGAAAGTGCTCAGTGCCAGGCTGGCTGGGGCTTTGATCAGCCTGGTCGAGTGGGAGGTGTCCTTGCCCATGGCAGAGGAGTTGACACTAGATGATCTTTAAGGTCCCTTCCAACCCAAATCATTCTATGATTCTATTATCTCTACAATGGGAGAGAAACCACAGAGCAGACTGCAAGGGAAGCCAGAGATACTGAATTTTAAGGGCTTCTCTTGCATCTAAAGCTTAATGAACAGCTGACATTTCTACTTAACCCTGCTATTCAGTTTCCCCCATGGTGGCACCCAGCTTTCTGCAAAAGCACTTATAGAGCTCCTGTTGCTTTTCTGTGCATTGGACACATTCAGGCATTGGCCTTTAAAGAAAAGGTCTCAGGTTATTAGGTTTTTTTTGGGAACCCTGGGTCATGCCCAGACAAGTGCTCCAATACTGGAGGCAGAACATATTCCCTCCAGTTCCCTGACATGTAATGTACAATTTATCTTTACCCAGCTGCAAGACAAGTAAGAACCAGAAGGCAGAGTCACTCTATCACTGCCCACATGCTTTCCCAGACTGACAGCACAGGAAGCTTGGTGCTGTGGAGAGGGATCTCCAGCTCCAAGAAGCTAATCATTCAGGAGCAGGCAGGTCAGGGTGAATTAGCACAGCAAATAGTTCTGACTACTGAGAGCACAACAAACATCCTTCTCCTCAGCTGAGCAAGGCAGACACTTGAGCAGTAAAAACAAGTGTTGTTGGTAAGAGGGTTGTTGGAAGGACTGTGAACCTTCATGTTCCTTGCTGTTTGAGCAACTGCCAAAGCACATACCATTTAGGAGCAAGTAGCTGTCAAAGCTGGAGGTCAGGACAATGCACACCAATTGCTTCTTAGCTTTGTTGTATCCATGGCTAGGTACATGAACAGGGTGCTAATCAGCAGCTGGATTGAAAGAGAAAGGAAGGGAATTCACTGCAGTAGCTACAATATAATTGCAGTAGCCTCTGCTCCTCAAGAATTGGAATTCTTCCAGAAAAACATGGTTGCTCCCCATATTTCCTTATTATGAGGTTACCCAAACTCACAGCAGAGAAAGCATCAGAATGACCTTTCACTGTCCATTACTGGACATAAAGAGAGGGGAGTGGAAGTGAATGTTTGGGACAGTACATGTGGGTTTTTTTGCAGGAGGTGGCAGGAAGGAGCTTAGGAAATTGTTCAGCTTTTGTTACAAAAGCATCAAGCCCCAACCTAGAGGTTTCCCACCACACATCAAGTGACAGTTGCTTTTGTGGGGCTGTTTGGTGTTTGATGTAAACTGGTATTTTTGCTGTGGTCAGGCACTTGTTGAATGCATTAAAAAAAAAAATTAAAAGAGTTTAGGGAAAAATCTTTATTAAAATCTTGCAACTGACCCTACTCAGAGGAATGTGCATCAAACTGATTCTTACCAACACGTAAGAGTGAGGACAGGAGAAGAGGAAAAGCCACCCGATATATTTTTAATAACACTACTAGTAGGATGTACACTTGCATTCCATGTTTTCAGAACAGTTTCCTGAAAGCACTGAACAGAGTATTCAGGAGAAGGGATGTCATAAAAGCTTTAAAGTGCTTCTCTGGTTCAGTGCAAACAAGCTGCATTTTACCTTTGATCAGCTGAGAATGCCAAACACCAGTGCCTCTCACAGCAACTCAGCTTTCTGCCATAACTCCCCTTCCTGCTTTGGAGCAGCTAATCACAAGAGCCAGCACATAAACTCATTTTCCTTGGAGCATTTAAAACACTACTTATCACTGTGATTTCCAAGCAGCAGCAAAACAGAAGAATCCACCACCAAGCTCCCAATACGTAGAAGCTGGATTATTCCTGTGCTTTGGGGGGACTGGCTAAAAAGAAGCCACATACACTGCAGCTTCTACAGCAATGTTTATGCATCTGTTGCAATGCTCCATCCTTGCACAAAGAGTGGGCACTAGATAAAAGATAGTCACCCATTTCAAATCCACTCAGGGTTACAATTGAGGGCACAGTGCAGACAGGACCAAACAAGAATCTGCCTTTTTGTACCAAAGGCAGAGCTGGGAATGTATTTTTTGTGGATGTTGAACTTCTGAATGCCTTGTTTTGCTTCAGTTAAAAAAGCCCTAGAAGTAAACCTTCAGATTCAACATCTAGAATCCTTCAAGTCTTCCTTTAAGTCTAACAACAATAAAAGATGCACACAAAATCCCCACAAAGAATCAAGTGCCATTTTGGCTCATTTAAAACACTCATAACAAGCTAGGTGTTATTACTTGCTTGACACAGACAATGGAGATTGAAGAGCAGATAGCATATTTTCAAACTGTTACTATAGTTTTACACACAACAAACATCAGAGAGAACATAGCAACTCTACATAGTCTCAAGCACCGAGATATGAATAACCAGATAATTATCTGGAGACATATTAATAAGTGCATTCTTTTCAGAATGTATTAAGAAATAGTATCTTCAGTCAAGATTTGAATCAGAGCAAAGGCTGGAGATGAGGACAAGAACAATTCTCCCCCCACATTCACCTAGATGCTTAACTATTCTGCACTTCTGCTCATGATGCACCAGCAGAACACTGTGTTAATGTAACAATGGGCATTATGTTGGTCCTGGGTGAATTACTGCTCTGTGATTACAGTCATTCCCAGTATTGCTCTGAAGAACAGTACTTCCTGAGACCTGAGGCAACTGAAATTGCCATGTAACCTTGGTAACTAGAATCTGGGAGTTGATTTTCATTGGAACTTTGCTTTTGTCTCTTCTTCAAACAAAGCCAGTTTCACACCTCACCCTTATTTGCAGAAATAAAAGAAACAATGGCTCATATGCTAGAAATCAAGTAAATTTCCTCTAGTTCGATGCATTTTAACTACACTCCTTTGTTAGCATGACTTTTACAAGTATTTTCCTGAAAGAAAGTATCGATTTTGCCACAGATCCTCCTGGAGTAGGGATAGTAGAGATCTTCCTTCATGATAGAGGAGACCAAACCTGTTCTATTCAGAGATTCTATGGGAACATTCCTCACCATCAGAGCAGGACTGTTGGAAAACACTAATACAAGAATTAGCTTTACTGTAGATTTAAATAGAAAAATTAATTGTGTGCCTGCTTTCCTGTTGGAATTTGTTTGGCTATGCCTTCTGACTATTAAGGGCAGCACATCTTTCACACAAGACAGGACTCTTTAACATCTAGTGTTTCTTCCTGTGGGGCTTCATTAGGTTATTTTATTTGTCAAGAGAGTTTTCAAACAACATTATTTCAACAGATCTAGGGAAATAAGCTAGTACTCAGCCATGCTGGAAGTTAGGGGGAGACAAACTTTTGTTCCCTAGAAGACTGGAGAAGACCAGAATCTTTTTTATTTATAAATGGACCTTCAAGATTTCTGCACTAAAGATCTTCTAATAAGTCATCCTTCCATTAGGGTGACCAAATTAATTTACATCAGCAGAAAGTTTGTCTACAAGTGGCCTTGCCATGCAAACCCAGTACAATAAGCACTCCACATTACTGATGGCCACACGAAGTCTCAGCACAGTAAGCCACACTGATCCAGCTTGCACTGGTGAGTGGGTTTCCACAGTAAGAATGCTCTCAACTGATTTGAATCATTTGAACTCTTTGCATAGGCTTATCAGAACACACCTCACCAACAAGCATATTTACATTTCATTCAGCTTTCCATCCAAGTAACATGCTACAGCCAGGTGCCACTTCTAGGCTGGGTCAAAATGTCAGAGGTACCACAGAAAAGTTACACTGGTCAGTGCCTGTTAGGGTTGGGTTGAAGTAGTAACCCTACTGCACAGTTGAGGGTATCCAGACAAAGCACAAGAGAGAAGGAAGAGTGAACAGCTTTAACAACTTTTTTCTACATACCCAGCCACAAGTTTCACTTCTCTCAAGGTTGACTAGGCTCAGCATCACATTCTGGAGACCACAAGATCACAGGCAAACTAGAGCTTCTCTACAATTTGCAGGTAATCCATTCTTGAACTACCTTGGAGTAAGAAAGAGAGCAGAACCGAGACCAGCAAAAGACTCTTAAGTTCCACTACTGTGTGCATCAAGCAAGTGAAAAACAATCCTACTGAGCTATCACCAGTACTGTGAACAAAGCTGCTTCCTCTGCAGTTTCTTCTACCTCAGCTGAAGGTCCTTGCAGCAAATGCCCAGCCACAGCTGGAGAAAATAAGAAAGCCCCTCGTTAATTCTTTGTGGATAGTCTTTTCCTGTGGTCAGTGTACACTGTCACACAGTGACTGATTACAGATTGTAAACATCACACACATATGGTATGCCACATTTGGCCCTTTCCTTCTATCTGACTGCTTCATTTTCTAGCTTCCAAGCAAGGTACAAGCATGTAACATGCTTTAACATATGATTGTCTTTGCCTTTTGTCCTATCGTCTTCTTCATGTAATATTTTAAACTAATGGTACAAAGTGAGCAAGAAGTAAGGGGAGCTTCTTGCAAGAAAACAAGCCATTATTTCTAACTTTCCATTACCAAAACAAACTGAGATCAGGAAGTTTCAAGTCTTCCTCTGCCACACATGCTTACTTGCATAGCAGCAAATCTGTGACCACAGATGATTTTTTTTATTGTTTTTTTACTCAGTGTGTATGACCATCGGAGGATTATGAAAAATCCACCCACATCTTACATCTTCTCAGCATGTGAGCTCCTCAATGACCTTCATTCTATCTATCTCAAGCTAGCTAAACACCTCTTAATCTTGACTATATTTACTCACACTTACAGCACTTTCAATATGCGTATGATCATAGTTAGAAAACAACATGCAATTACCTGCTCAATAGCAAACAGGAAGTCTGAAATCTGGAACAAGGTTGATCTCCACTTATGCTGCAGACAATCTGGCACCTTAACATATACACCCTTTTCTTTCAAGCAGTATGACTGATGGAGTCATAGGAGTGACCTCAGGACCTTCTGCTAATTTGTCACTTTGGAAAGAGATTAGATTAAAAACAAGAGGCAAAAAAGCTTTACTCTAGAAAGGAACTCGCTGAAATAAAAGTAGGAGAAAAGTCTTCAACTCTGACCAAACTAATACTGTGTTTCTTCACAAGGAGCATTTATGAAAGTACTGTGCAGAAGCCTGGGTGGGTGCTTGTAGGTGACACTAACAGATTGCTCTTTAGAGTATGTGACAGTTCCCACTAAAAGAGTCTGTTTTCTACAGATTATAATACTGTCAAATGTTGTGAGTTTGGGCTGGAATTATCTGTAGTAGATGTCTGCCTCAGCCTGATAGTTGATTTTTCCCTTGACATTTTAGCTTAGATCGATAATTCAATAACATTTTACTTGAACCAGAAAGTGTAGACAATCTTTCACTTGAAAACCTGTAGCAGTGACATATCTTAGATCAGGTGGTTCATGTTTGGCTGTATTTGTCTTTCCGTTAGTGATATGTTGTGCTGAGCCCCATAAAGGCCTGGCCAAATTAGTCAAAGGACTAGACTTAACAGTGTCAATTAGTCAAAGGACGAGATTAACAGTGGAATAGGCTCCCCAGGGAGGTGGTTGAGGCCCCATCCCTGGAGATATTCAAGGTGAGGTTGGACAAGGCTCTGAGCAGCCTGGTCTAGGCAAGGGTGTCCCTACTCACTGCAGGGGGCTGGACTAGATGACCTTTGGAGGCCTCTTCCAGCCCTAGCCATTCTATGACTTGTAAATGTACAATTCATACATGCACTGTGCTAATCACTTCACCTTTCTTCCCAAAGGAACATATGATTTCCAGAGAATGAAAGGGTTGCTGTAAGACTTTACAAGTAATGTAAAGAGAGACAGGGTGTAAACACAGACCCTAGGAGTCTTTGCAAAAGCAATTACATCCTTTTGAAACAGAAGGCTTTCTGAAGACAGGAAGGTATCTTTACAACTTTGAGTTCAAACCAATTCTAAGCCTATAAGTAGGAATGAAACAAAACAAAACCAAAGGGCTAGGCCTGCTGTTTCAGAAGAGGGCAACGGAGTGAGAATGACACAGCCCTTTGTACAGCAGGACAGAGAAGAACCCTTGTTGATTGTCCTAAACCAGGCAGATTTGGGATTGCTAGATTTGCACACATCTAGCCTCTAGGATTCAGAGGAAAAGTCCAGCAGAAGTAATCTGGAGAAGAAACCTATAACCATGACTGTCAATCCAAATCCCAAACACTGATGAAGAGGAGCAAGGAGACTGAGGAAGAGCAACAAACAAGTATTTCCACTGTAGTCTCTATGCCCCAAGCTGCATAGCAAGCAGTAAGAGCTTGCTTTAGCAACTCACCTGAAAAATCTGATTTTTCATATGTCACATTACCCTGAAAGACAAGGCTTTCTGTGTACCAGAAAGGCAAGAAGGCTGAAGCACTAGGAAAACAAAGTCTAACTTTTGGCTATGTGTGTGGGTCAGTAGATGTCCTGGTAGTATGTGGCACCAGGATCCTTGGGTTCCATTTAAAGAAGTAATCCACATAAAGACCCTTTTCTGAGAAAATGGGCCAAAACAAGCAGAGCCAATGACTGAAGCAGAAAGTCCAGCACCAGCCTCTCTGCTTTTTGGCTTCACCTGCATTGACATCTACTTCTAGATGTCCCCGTATTCTAGCCTGTCAGCACAGAGCTAGCCGTTGATGAGGAAGAGGGCTGCACAGGTTCAGTACTGGAATTACCTGTGTCCAGAGTAGAAAAGTATCTCCCTTTGTGTCTCGTAGGCCTTAAATGTGTCAGTGAGCAAGCCCCTCTGGAAAGGAGAATTTATAAAGATGCTTTCTTTAGAGAAATTCTGCAGTTGTTCTTTCTTCTGGGACATAAATCAAAGTATTATTTGGGAACAACCAGATACTGTGGAGAGGTTTCTTTCCATTTTTATTCTGTCCTGTGTCACTGAGACACATGAAGTTACAACCAGTGTTGGGAACTGCCACAGAAGCTGTAATATGGCTGTGCTGGATAAAAACTTCTTTGTTTTGTTCTTTTTGCCCAGCACAGTCATATGCTCTGACATACCAAGCTATTCTCTTGGGAGCAGGAAAATGACCATGCAGAAAGGTAGGTACAGCAAGAGACTGAAACACACCTGTTACAGTCTGATTTTGAAGGCCTTGATATTCCCCATCCCCTTAATATTTCTCATGCTCTTTCCCTCACAGCCACTCTCTTGTCAGCAGTATAGCTGGAGAGTACAGCCATGAAACAGGTTTCCACCCAATACAGACAGTATTTTTACTGTTAGTTGAGAGGCCTCTGCACAGCCACATCCATGTTTCATGAAGTATTCTGAAAAAAAGTTAAACCTACTAAGAGGTGCCACCTAGACATACAGGTTTGTGTGTGTGCCTATGTAGGCAGTACAGTTTCTAAGCAAACTGTAGAAAGCATGGTGTGTAAATCAGCCATGGGAGCAAAGAGAACATTTTCCTTTCACACTGAGAAGCAGCCAATAAGCACTTCACAAGGCTACACTGGCGTTGCTATTAGTTCTTTGTGGTAATGTAACAGCATAAGTAAAAGCCACAAAGATTTCAGTAGCAGAAAGCTACACTGTTCTGAATATATATTTTAACATGAAGATTAATTTCACACAGTGAAAGTGGTCCTGCTGCAGCTGAAAGGTGCTTGGTTATTATAAATCCTTCCCTAAAGCAGCACAACCTGTGAGTTCATGTGCAGTCACACAGAAGATGCACACCTGGCATTGTCAGGAATCATTCCCTGCTCACAAGAGAAGTTTATACTTCAAGACCTACTCAGGCTCATCTGAGAACTTGTTGGCCAAGAGTACTCTGCTCAAAGGGTATGCAGTAGATCTTGTAGACATCATTCTTTGGTGTCCTGACCCATGAGGCTGTGGACCTTCTCATGTTTTCTGATGTTATCAGAGAAATACTTTGTTAGCAATTTCCTCCAAGTGCCTGATGTATTTTCCACAAGTAGCCTTGTTTTGTCTTTTATATTAATTTTATTCACTATTTACAGTTTTCTACAGGTAGATGCTGTGTAGACAAACTATAAGAGAAATAAATAGCAGACTTTTCTGCAGAGATCGAAATTGACTTCTATTTTCCTCTACCAAAAAAAAGTTCAGTCAACAAGCTTCAAGACTGAAGTGAACACAATCTGTTTTACCCACACAATAGAGAAGATCTGACTGTAGACTCCCATGTGTGATTACTACTCTAGTTCATTATTACTTGCCAGTCTGTCCTAGAGGGTTACACAGAAGCCCACCTACATAATCTCAACCTGCAGGGTGTCCTCAGACAGACAAGTTTTCTCCTGTTCACAGACTTTACAGGTCAGAAGTTATGTTTAATCTGGTATCTGAGCAAGTCAACCTCTAGTACTGAGGTAAGAAGGTGATTTCATTAGTATTTTAGAGATGTGGAGCAGAGAGGAGCATAAGATATCCTGTGAGGCCTGGGAATAATTGCCAGGTCACAGAAGGGGCAGTAGCAATTTAAGATACAGTGTTCTTTCCAATACAACTTCCCACTTAGCAAGGATCCCATGGACAAAGAGGTCTGATACATATTCAGAGCTACCTGTTTTTGCTTCTGATTATGCTACATTTTCCTGAGACATGCAGTATGCACTAGAACAGGTACATGGAACAGGGTTGGTACCAGTTCCCAAGCTCAACAAGAGTATACCAGGTGTCCACCAACTCTACCCCCTTTGTTGTGTTCTCTTCAAGTACCTGGGAGGCTTCTTTGGACATAAGCTCAGAACTCCACTCCTGATAATTCCAGAACACTTCTTCACTGGAAAAAGCATCAACACCACAAATGTAAAAAGACATAGATATTGATATCCCTCTGTGAAGGGCTGGGGAGGGACTGTACAATGTTATCATTTTCAGTGCTAAAAGAATGTTTCTTCCACTAGCTCAGAATAAGAAATCTCTCTCTGATGTGAAACACAGACAAGACAAAAAGACTCCTACCCCATTTGAGCTCTGCTGTGGCTTTATCAGCCACAAATCAGCCTCGTGAGGAGTGGCAAGACATAGAAGGTACAGGAAGCCCAGCTCTGCAAAAAGGCAGGGGGTGGAAGCTCTCCAGCTTCAAGGACCCAAACTTGAATATGGGGATTCACGTCACACCAGTAAAGAAAGAGTAATGACTGTGGTTGCTGGAGATGTACTGACACAACAGGCATCTGTCACAATTCCATATAGTCATATGGAAGACCTATCTGAGACAGATACAAGGGCAGGCTTGAACACAGAGTGCAAAAAATGCTTGTGCCTCTTGTGAGGAGGCCACAAGTGCAACAGGAGGGTCGAACTGTTCTTTGGAGCCCAGCACTATTACACACCTCAGACAGGGTTCTGTGCCCAGGCTTAATCTTTCTAACTTTGTCACAGTCTTAGACAATGAGATTACATCAGAGACCAGGTAAGAACCCCAGGTGTTGAAATGAGGTGTGGGAAACAGAAGCTGTGGGGCTCAGTTAAGGAAGTGTCACATTGCTATCCAAAATAGCATGTAGACCAAAAATATATCCCAACTGAGCAGGGAATAAGTACTGCATTAACCCAAAGTACCAGGAGCAGTCACAATGTAGAACCACTCTCTCAAAAGACCAGCATGCTCCAGGATAACTGAATGGACAAAAAGAGCTGGCCAGAGACCTGGGCCCATCCTCATGCTGGTAGTAGTACAATAAACTGTAGGGAGAAGGAAAAAAAACCCCACACACAAGCAAGCAATACCCAAAACCAAACCAAACAAAAAATTAAAAAAACCCTTGGGAAGTGTCAAACTTACAAAACTTACAACCTATCTAATGGAATGAATCAACTTATGAAAAATAAACACTGACTAAATATTACTGAGAAATCAGTCTAGAGCAAGGCACACTCATGCCCAGCCCAGAGATCAACACTCCAACAAGGCAGCACACGTAGGAAGGAAAGATGCCCACCTGGGCTAAATGGTACTCCTGGGCCTATGGGCAGAAAGCTTGGCTGAAGGCCCAGGTAAGGTCAGTCAGGGCCATCAGGGCATGATAGTGCACTCTGGTGGAAGGAACCTAACCCCTGTGAAGGGCAAACTCTGCACAAGGGTGAGCTTTGTCAGTCTGCCTAGAAATGGGTATCAGTTGCTGGCTACCGGGGCCCTGGCTGTTGCTGCATCTAGAGTTACACCGGGTGTAGTCACTCTTGAGGACTGCAATGTAAATACAGCTACAGAAAGAGGGGAGAGACCAACTACTGCAGTTCCTGCATCAGCGTGGTAGCTATAAGATGGGTTGCTTCTTGTAGGGTTGTAAAATAGGCTATGTGTCAACCATACTGAGCAGGAGATGCTTGGTCCAGGGGACTGTGCTTTAACTGAACATAATGCTAGGACTTCATATAGGGTGTGTGGGGAGGGTTTAACAATCTTTTATTCACAATCAAAATTGGTTTTTGCTTTGGTTTGTTCATTTCTTGGATAACAATCAGCCTGGAGAGAGCCCTACTCATCTTTTTGCAAAAGAAATTCAACATCTGCAAGTTCTAGTCTGACCAACAGTGCCAAAAATCTCCTAGCTGGGGCAATCTTGGTGATGGGAGACTTTCCAGTGGGTGCCAAGTCTTCAGGATGAAATTGCAAATGTTCACAATGCAGCTACTGTAACTATGCAAAAATATAGTACCTATCTAATCTTCACTTGCTGTTATCTGTCTTTCCATCAGTAGGCTGATTGGCCCTTGTTTATTTTTACTGCATGTGGTATTTCCACTCACGCATAGGAACTTTTTCATATTAAGTACTTTGCTTAACATCTATGCATCAGGAGTTTATCTTACATTGCATCCATTAGAGTTTATTAATTTCATGTGTTTCCTGGTGGTGTAATCAGAATACAACCTGTTATGAGACTAGGCAAGCACAAACAACCCTCTAAACTATGGAGCCTCAGCTTTTGCAAGTGGGTAGCCCGTTCCACCAGGTAAAATATTTATTAATGGAACTCCTTCCTATATGTACCATGTCACAGTAAAATACATGTCTGTGTTCTGTAGAACTAGCCCATTTGAACACACTGCATTAAGAGGCAAGTACAAACTCAATCTTGTATATGAATACAATGCTATATCACACTTACTGAGTACATCAGAGGCAATGTTCCTCATTGCAAATTCAATTCTGCTTATTTCAGGTTTTATGCCATTAGGTTGAAGCAGAAATTCTTGTGATGCTTAAATTCTGAAATCTGTAGATGCTTTTTCTCATTTTTCTTGTTCTCAAATGTACAGAAGGAATTCACCTTTCTTTGACAAAGAAGAATCTATCCAGGAGTCTAAATGCAGATGAATGGCAGGTAGAGAAAAGAGATCTAACAAAACTTTTTGATGGAAATATTTTAAAATAAACCTACATATAATGATGATCAATCATTATGCCATACCTAATCAAGCAATTTTGTTAGGAAAAAATAATACAAGAGTACATACTTTCTCCTAAAGTTTCACAGGAAACAGACCTTCAACAATAGTTTAACACACCCTCTCCCCCCCCCCCCCCCCCCCCCCCCCCCCCCACCCCCCCCCCCCCCCCAACCCCCCCACCCCCCCCCCCCACCCCCCC
>JAOEGS010023929.1:18353-39326 GCA_025447755.1 Corythornis vintsioides
CCCCAAATCCTTCTCCCTCAAAGTATATATTTTGCTTGGGTTTGAATCAAGTGCTTCATTGCACCCTCAAATGTATTTCTTAGAGAGGGCAGCCTCATCTGGTTTGTCCACAAGGTGGAGATGAAAGGGCAACTAGAAGGGGGTATTTACTGAAGTCACCCATAAAACAAAGGCACATTACCTGAGCTGACTAGTCTTATGCACTGGACAGTGAGAAAAACTATCAGTCACCATGTTTTGAAACATCTGGAAAAGAGATTAAAAGGCATTTTGGTTAACTGAATTCTAGCAAAACCTGTGAGATAGAATGGAGGAAAAGAGAGGAACATTTTTTTCCTCTAGAGGAAATATAACTGCTAGAGTACCAGATCCTACTGCCAGAATAGCAGGAAAGTACAATAGAATGTAAATAAATAACAGTGGGAGTTATAACTTCCTTCTAAAGTAATTTCTGGTCTTTCTGGTAACACAGGACCTTGTGACACATTTATCAGTAGAGAAACCCAACCATGGAGAAAAGGCAGCTGGTAACTGCAGAATTTTTCTTACAGCTGGTTCAGATGGCCAAGTCTATTAAGCAGAAAGTCCATGCTGAATGTAGATAGCAATGCAAGAAATCTTAGTTACTTCAGTTGTCTGAAGGGCAGTTGTTTTTAAGATGGTCAAATGATTTGAGTTCTCAGAAATCAGAACATAAGAAAAGATTTGGGGTATCTGTAGAGTGCAGAGCCTGGGTGGAACTCAACATTGCAAAGTGTTTTCCATTGCCTTTTCTCTTTGTTCTGATCCTTCTGGACTTAGATTTAGATCTTTGATGCTCACAGAACTGAAAGATCAGTATGTGCCTAATAGCTTCTGTAACATCAAGGCATTAACTGTATATGCCATTTCATATACAATCATGTGATCTTCTAGGTGATATTATTGAAGAAAGTCTTGGCAGAGGAAAGGTGGGAAACTTCAGCTGGTCTAGACAATAACAGAAACAATATGTGTGTCTCAACCTACCTTGAAAGCAAGCAGAATATTTAAGCACAGAAATTTCATTTGAAGTTGTACTCTAAGCAGTTAATTGGATCACAAAAGTCTATTGACTGTCTATTGGCATTTGGGGAGAAAAAAACCTTTTGTACTCCTGCTGCACACTCACTGACAACAGAGACCAAGTCATTAGTAAGCTCCTATTGGTATTTATGGCTTACCAGGGTAAACAGTTGCTCCTACAGAGCTCAGCTGTAAGTCGCCATCATAATCAAAGGGCACAAGGTTCAGGAAGCTGCTCCAAAGTGAGAAGCTTAGAATGCTCTGCTCAGCACCACCCACCCTTTTGTCTCATCCAAATTGAAGTTGCAGTATTTCCTCAATTTTAGTGCTGTTTCATTCTACTTTCAGCATTGGCATACCAAAGAGCAGCTACAGCAGTTTCTGAAGAAAGCCCAGAGCTGTGGGAGGCAACACGTGATTGCTAGTTTACAAATGACAATTTCTGAGTTCACAGTCGCTGTCTCTTTCTTGTTACTGTTCAGACAGGCTTGCCAAGCACTGGGGAGATATAAATGTGCAATGTCATCAGTCATTTTCATCAACATCTAATTTAGAAATTCTGACCTGATTAAACCATTAAAAGCCAAATTTATTGTAACTACCAGAACTTAACCATCATGTCCTTTAATCCGCCTGAAGTGTCCTCAGTATTGCCAGGATCCCAAATTAAGTGACATTTAGAGTTCTTCTGCCTCAGCTGGAGTCATATGGTTTTGAGATCTTGCATTTTTAGCCACTCTTGTTACAGAGTGAAACCACCCATGTGAGTGCATTTCTTTTTCAATCATATGATCTGTGGCCAGCAAACTGAGGATTGATTTTTTCATTTGTCTGGCAAGGCTCTATTTTCCAGACTATATAGATGCTGTGCCACGGCTGCCCATGCTGTTCTTAGTAGTACATTGATAACAACTGTAGACTGGCATTCCCCAGTGCCAGACATGACTTTTTTTTTTGTTGTTTTGGCATAGCAAGCAGAGCTGATTCCTAGTATCAGAAAAAAATGAACTGTTCAGCTCAGCAAGTCTGCTTATATGGGAGAAGCTTATTTGTTCTCAGTTTCCAATATATGCACCCCCTCATTACATAATCATTGTATGTACGTAGTTTATGTAGCTGTGAGAGTTGAGCCTCTCTGTGACAGAAGCATCTCTTACAATTCAGTTATGAAAAGTGAGGGTGACAAAATGAACCAGTAGCAAAATGAGAAAGGAGTTCTTTACTACCAGCCTATCCTGAAGCCCCCAGGGCAAATCTCCTGCCTTCCTTAGAAAGTGGCAAGAACAGCCCTGTGAAATCAGGAAATTCCATCCTACACATTAAAAACATTGACACTAACAGGCAAAATCAATGCTGACTTTTCTGGAGTTATCCTAGAGATTCTTTTGGATTCTGCACATCTTAATTAAACCAACTGAACTATTTTATGCCTAACACAACTGTGATGGACTCGACTTGGTTAACAACCAAATGTTTACATAGCTGTTCACTTACTATCCACACCTTCAGCAGTAGAGAAGGAGGAAATAGGAAGGATGGGAATTGAAAAAAGTGTGTGTCAAGATGAAAACAAAGAGCCTGCTTTGTTTTGTCAATTGCCCTTATGTGCAAGACAGACTTGACGGGGAAAATGAATTTATTGCCAATTAAAATCATAGAATCATAGAATGTTAGAGATTGGAAGGGACTTTTCTTAAATGTTTTTTCCCAGATGCACCACCATCTTTGCTGATGGGCTCAGCCATGTCTACAGTGAGTCCACTGTCCCACTACCAAACCTTGCCATGAACACCCCAGTACATGAATGTAAGGAAAAATCCCATCGTGGAGAACTCCTCAAATATTTTTCATAAATATTTCAACTGAATCAGGGTTTTTCTCTATTAAATATGAATTGTGTCTTTTTTCTTTTTTTTTTCTGAAAGTTAGTGGCACAGGAGTTGATCATATTAGAGGTAAATGCAACACAGAAGTTATCTGAATAAGATGGAGTATTTCCAAGCGTCTCAAATTTAGGGCTGACAGCCCAATCTGGAGATAATAATTTTAGTGTGATCCAAGTCACAACACAGATAATTTGCTAGGAAAGTTCTCTTTCATGGAAAAACATTGTCTTTGGAAAGTAAGATATTTGCTGGTGGAATGGAGGCAACAGATCCTGTCCTCCATTTCATATTCTAGGGGCTGCTGAAGCTTTTACTAGAACCCTTTGGAAGGAGACAGACAGCAGTGAGATAAGGCACAAGATCCAGAGATTATGTCCTCATTCAGATTTTTTGTGGCCCTGAGGAAATTTTGAGTTCTCTATTATTTTTTAGTTTAGTCTCCTTTCCCCAGTATAGCTAGTTATGTTTCACTGGAAAAAAATCAAGAGCAGTGCAGGGTAAAAGCCTAAAGCTGACAGCCCATAACTTCCCTTAATCCCCTATGGGCTAGGTTCATCGCTGCTGTACAATTCACCCAGGTGGTAAAGACTGATCCTGGGAGAAGTGAACAGCTATCAACAGGTGTGAACAGGTAACAAAGGGTGTTTCAAAATTCATCTGTATCCTGTTCCCCATCTCAGCAGAGATGCTACTAGTACTCATTTTCTGTGATAACCCAGACTTTAGTAAAGCACTTTTTCTAAGAAGGCAGGTAGCGTTTACCTGAAGGAAACAAGGCATGGGAATCACCACTTCTTTAGGTAGTTTGTCCCAACACTTAGTCATGCTCACTGTTAAAAATACATGCCTGATTTACAGTTTTAATTTGACTGGCTGTAGCTTGGTGGGTGTTGCACCTTTTTCACAGAGTGAAAAAGTCCTTTAGCACCTGCACTTTTCCCCTGTGCACATATTTGCATGTGGTGATCAGATCACGCTTTTAATCACCCATATTTCCATTTACTTGTTTGTTTATCTGCTATTTTAGCTATTCTAACCAAAGGATTAGAGCTTTCCAGAAGGGCTTTCTTGATAGAGTTGAGGAAATGATTATGTGCAGATAAGATAACCTGTCAGTTTATTTCACAGAAGGTGCTTCAAACCTTGAGGCAAAGTTTCACTGCAACTAATGAATTTGTCCCTGTATGAATAAATTTTTAAACTAATTAATATGATCCCTGTGAGATCAGATCAGTTGGACAACAGAGAAAGGTTAGTGAGGCTGGAGGAAGGATGTCTGCCTCCATCTTCTGTCCTCTGAATGTCTTTGTGGTAAGATGAACTTCACAGAGAAGGCAGGCTATATTAATAAACCAGAAGAACTTAGAGGGATTTCGTCTCTAGTGTCCAAAAGTGAGATGCTGAAAATAATAATTTTAAATGGCCAACTTAAGGTTTTGCCATTTCTCATTAGTAGATTAATACTAGTGCAGAGATTACTCCTAACCAAGCTGAGGTAGTCAATTTTCAGGTGACATCATTTAGAAGGGCTGCAAATGGTTTTCAAATGCAGAACTTCCTCCTTCATATCCTTAGCTTACCAACCCTTGACTGGGAGATTGCTAGAAAGCATCTCCACTGGGATAAAAACCAGCCTCAGGTCTTGCTGTCAAGTGAAGTTATCCTGTTCATTCCCCAAGCCAAGGATTTTACCATTTGGAGGAATGAGAGAAGTGAAATCTTAGTCCTTTTGCTCAAGCAGAGCCTTAAAAATTAGTTGTTTCTGTGCAGCCTCCTTACTAAAGAAAAGAGTGGCTGACTCCAGTGCTTTGAACCTCCCTCACAGAGGGGAGCTAGGATTCCTCTGGAGACTCCTGCTCCTTTCTTCTCTCAAACATCTGTCTCAGTTCATCCGGTCCTCTGAGTCACTTCCTCCCCACTTTTTGGTCATCTGCTCTCAGTGAACTTCTCCAAGTAGCCCCATCTCCTTTGCTCAGTCTGGAGTAGGGTTCAAGGGAAGCCTTGATAGGCTGGAATGTAACCACAACATAATCACAAGGTAAAGTTCCTAGGCATTGTGGCCTGTGTAGGAGTCCAGGGCAGGTGAACATCATGCATTTTAGTGATCTTCATGTTCAAGAAAGCCAGAACATTTCATGCTAGCGGGACCTATGTGCCCTCTGCACATGCCAGTGACCCCAGGACTAGCTCCAAGTAAGATGATACATCCCTGTGTTACCCTGGGTTCTTAGTTCTGTTCTAATTCATCCCCAGGGTAGCAGTTAGTTTCATGAACAAATTGCTGTGCCCTGGCTGGGTGCAGTGCTGTGCTGACTTAACTGTACTATTTCTATTTCTGAAGCTAGCTCAAAGCCAGCTCAGGGAGCTCTGCACTGTCAGCAACTGCACAGCACGGATGTGGCCCACAGAAGCTATCGAGACAGAATCCAAAGAGTGATGTGATGTGAAACAGAATTTCAGACAAGGTTGTAGGAAGGTGTTTAGTATATTTAGTCCTTACACCCAGCGCTCCCAGAAAGTACTTTGAAATGTAGTATTTTACTTACTTACACATGTATATAAAGGGTACCCAACAGCTCTGGCTTCTAAGTCAGGTCCTCCAATTTCAGTCTTGCCATTAAATGCAAGTTTCCCTGAAGGGAGAGGTACTCTGGGAATGTGGACTTCACCTCACCCTTACCTACCCTCCAGTAGGAGTTGTGTAAAGGAAACCATATTGTCATCAAGACTTTCAGGTGTGGGGGTGTTTCCAGGAATAAACAACACCCAACCACAGAACAACCGGGAAGCAGCTCTGTAAGCGTATTTTATAAGCATATTTTACTGCCACAGAGGTTATAAACTGCATTTCCACAGCCAGCCTACAGCATTATGCCATAGACAATTCACCAATGCGAGTGGGACCAACGAGCTAGGAGATGACCACTGCATACTGCCTTTCATGGCATGCTGAAAGCAAGAGCTGAAATTACAGACTGCAGTTGCAACCATTCCAATATCAGATTTTGGGCAGAGCTATCAACCATATTGCAGGTAGACTGGATGAACTCTGGAAGAGCTAAGAGCTAGAATAGTCAGAGGAGCAGAGAATCAGAGTGAAGTGCATCAGCAAGGTAGATAGAGGAGGAGTTTTGCATCTGCCCGCACAAGAAGTGATGTTGTCTGCTACTTTTGTTTTCTCTTTCATATACCTCCATATGCAAAATTAATCTATTTTGTTACAGAGTATGCAAGTAAAACTTATGAAATTATTTTACCTTCATTATGAATGTAACAAGTTCTAGGCTCTAAAAGAGGTCATCAAAAGGCAGGAAATTCACTGATGAGTGTGACACACATTGCTATTTCTGAAGGAATTGAAGTGGTTTTAACATCCTATACATGGGTCAAGTCCATTGCATAACATAGTCCAGCTTTAATTTCACTGCCTTTCTAAACTGGCAGACAAGACCATATTTAATTGCATATTTCATTGCTGGGGTGAACACTTAGTGAGTTAAACAGATCTGTCAGTGCACAGAGAGAATCATGATGCTTTTCCAGAACCATTCCCAGCTTCAGAGGTAATTAGATTCTCTCATTTATTCGCAGCCTGTTGCAATATCTATATGGCACCAAGATTTAGGAACATCAGCTGATATAGAAAGAGACGACTGGAAGAATTCTCACATGGAGAAAGTCTTGGTAGCTCCTCGAGAAGTCAGCAAACTGGGCCAGCTTAAATGTTTACACTACATGAGGTTCCAGCTCTCCAATCCTCATGTCATCATTGGAAATTAAGTTCCTGGAAATAATTTCTGTCTGCACCTTGGTGATTAAAATCCAGCTTTACAGCTCCTGCGCTTGTTGTTTCATGAGTTATTAGCATGGAATCAGCTGTCAGCAAGGACTTTAAGGCTGAGTAAAACCACTTCAAACAGCAGATCACAGACTGCCTTTGTCAAATAATATCGGATGACATTATGGTAATTAACATAAAATGGGTCTGCAATAACCCACACCGAAAACCACAGGCAGAGCCCAGATCTGTGAACTCAGAGCACAGAAGACAGGGAAAGTTCAATCTCCAGAAAAGCTGTGATGGCTCTGCATAGAACCTTAAACAAACAATGCTTGAGTTTTCTCTGCTGCTGTGTGGAAACGTGCACTTGCTGCAAGTTTCTCTTTCATCACGCCTTGTTGGCGATGTCTTCGTCCTCAGCTACATCTCAGGCTTCAGCTTCAGCTGTCACAATCAGCTTATCCCTCTCCTGCTCCTTTGCATCAAGTGCATGCTACATTTCTGAGTGATGCAGCCAGAAAACCCTGACCAATTTCCCTCCTCTGCATGCATTATTACTCTGTCTGGGTCATCCTCTGTCCCACTCCTGCCTTTCTCATGCTCCTCTGTCATGAGATCCTGGCTCTCAATGTGTAACTGAGAGGACAGGCTCCAGTGAATAAGAAATAAAATACTTGTCACTTCTTTTGGTAAATGTATGTTTTCACTCATGTCCTGCCACAGACTTCTCATTTCTCACTTCCCAAGTTCTGCAGCCTATTTTCAGTCATGTCCTGCCACAGACTTATCTCTTATTTCCCAAGTTCTGCAGCCTGTATCAGAATTCTCTCAAGGCAGAAAAAGGACCTCTCATGGTACTTATCAGAAACAGTTCTCAGACTTCTAGACATTATCATGGATGTGATCAGTAAGAAGAAACCCCATCTCTCCACCAGCTAACAAGAAAGAAACACAAGCTTTCCTAGGCCTGCTGGGATTTTGAAGATCACATATTCCAGGTTATTGTCAGCCTGTGAGCCCTTCTCTATCGGGTAACCCAAAAGAGAACTATTTTGAGTGAGGCCTTAAACAACAACAAGCCTTTGAGCAGATCAAGAAGGAGATGACTCATGTGGCAGTGCGTGGGCTTGTCCAGACAGGACCAGCTGTGCAAAATGTACTCTACACTGCAGCTGGGGAGCATGATCTCACCTAGAGCCTCTGACAGAAAACCCAAGGTTGATCACTAGTGACCTTGCAGTAGGCACTGACCAGGGAACCTCAACCACCCAGGAATCCTGGAAGAGATCATGGACTGGCCAGAAGGCAGAGATTTTGGAGCATTGCCTGAGCAGGTGACTTACACCCAAAAAGCACAACCATATAAAGAGTTATCAGAAGACAAAAGGCATAGTACAGTAGTATTCCTGTAGCATTGTAAGAAACCATCAGAAGTGGAAAGCTGCTGTGTGAAGTCCCACATGACACTGAAGCCACTAAAGCAGAAGGTGAGCCAAGTCAGTTTGCAGAAGTGAAAGCAATCCAGCTAGCTCTAGCAACTGCTGAAGGAGTAAAGTGGCCAATATTCCATCTCTATGCTGTCTCCTGGATGGTGGCTATTATCACAAGTTAGGACTTTTCTTATTTATTAGATAGCTTGCTCTCTTCCAGAATCTTCTCTATCACATTGCATGTTTTATTTTTTTCATGTTCATGCAGGAATCATCGATCCAATACTCAGCATATCTCCACATTTACACTACCTTAGTTTCCTCTTGCCTTTGCATCAAATTTGAGCACTATTTATTTTACATTTGAGCCTTCATACTGCTTACATGTTACCTATTTGTCTTTCCAGCCTTGTATCTTAATCTCTATTTACAGAAACAACTTTTCTTCCTTTCCATGCCCTTGCCTAAACTATATCTATGAGATCTATTCACAAACATTACTAATTCCTAGATAGATAGAAATACCCAGATAATAAACTAGTGTTACTGTGAATGTCATATCAAAAACCTCAGCGTGGTTTTTGGAGTGTTGTCATGGTTTAGGGTCAGGGCTGTCCACTAGACCTATAGCAGATGCTCTCTGTTAACCCCTCTCACTTCCCAGTGGTGAAGAGATAGGGAATAAGGGAGACTTGTGTATTGGAAAACTAAAATAGCTTTAACAAAATTAACAATAAGATGAAATATATACAAATATATATAAAACTATTATTGAACCAAACAGGCTGATGCCACCTGATTGATGGCAATTATGACACCACAGATGCTGTGGAGCAGGCACTGGGGAAGTCCCAGATGGGACTCAGCAGCAGGTAGGAACTGGATTCAGGAGCTGGATTCTGGAACAGGTTTCAGGAACACATAGATCGGGATTGAAGGCAGAATGGACAGAGTCCTCCTCAGACATTGGCCACTGAAGAAGAACTTGATCTTTGTGATCCCTCAGATTTATATTGAATGACATATATGGACTGGAATACCTCACTGGTCTGTTAGGGTCACCTGTCCTGTCCTCTCCTTCCCACAGGTGTGGCCTTTTGCTTTTTGCATTCCCAACATGGTACACAAGATTTAGCAGTGACCTTGGTCTGCACAACAACTCTTGGTACTAACTCTAAACATCAGATGCTACCACTGCTGGAAGCAGAGACTGTCTGTGAAAAGATGCTGTTAGCTTCAGAAAGTGCAGTTGGTTAGAAGAGATTGATCTGAAAATTAGAATCACTGAACAGAATTAGTTCTGTTCTAAATCATACCAGGACAAGAGTAAAAACGTTAAATTTAATTCAAAAAATCAAGTGGAGAAAAACACACGGGACATTCTTCCACACAAAACTGTAGTCAGTAAGATGATCCTGGGACCAAAGTGATCCAGCTGAATTTTAGTCTTACCTGATTTTCCTTGTAGGGTCATTATGAGTCCTTTTTTACTTATTTACATAGGACCTTAATTCACACTCCTTTCTTCCAGTGAGCATCAATGCAGACCATTTTTGAACACCAGTCTGATCAAACGAAACAGCCAGAAGATCAGACTACAGTCATCAGCACAGCCTGACAACATTCAAATGTGGTGTGCAGTCCCAGCTTCTGAGCCATTCAATTTCCTGCCAACTTTGATCTCTTTTCAGTCTTTATCTCTTTATCCTCAATGTAATTATTCTGACTTGTATCTTTCAACAGCTGAGGCTCTTTCTCTGCTTCTGGATCACAGAACTGTGTTGGGGAAGTGCTGTGGCTTAAGAAAGGAAAAGAAACTATGTATCTGAAATTACTACATCAGTGACAAAGTGGAGAAACAGGTACAGTATTATTTTTTAAAACCTCACACAACACTATTTTGAAAAAAAAGCTCAATTGTTCAGTGAAAGATGTTGGTCAGCTTCAGTTTTTGTATTATTTCTGATGAAGGGTATGTAAACTGGGCCTTTATTTCGATTCAAAACTAATTTTCTCCTTGCAGGGTCTGGAAAGCCTTGTTCAAGATGAGGACAACGCTGCCAGTAGCTAGGTAGCTGCTAAAGGGAGAAAACACGAAAAATGTCACATACAGGGAAGACTGGAGACTACTTAGTTTTCTGAGGGAGACATGAGGAGGATTTTTTTTTTTGGAGGCAGGGACAGAGTGACTGAGAAGTGGCAGTAGTAGTAGCAGCATTAGTGGTGGTGGTAATAGAAGTTACAAACATGAAGAATAAGTTTCTCTCTAGCTTCCCAAAGCTAAGATATCCTTTCTGATACTAAATTCAGCCTTAAATAATCTCTGGTTTTACCCCCTCTGAGCTCTGCTGCAGTGTTCATGTGCCCTCATCAGCCTCCTGAGGAGAGCCAATGAACGGAAGGCAGAGTTGTTCAGTCTGTTTCCTCAGCGTTTGCCTGGGCTCTCAGCACAGGAAGCCTGATGTTCTGAAAAGTCAGAAGGAGGAACCTCTCCAGCTTTGAGGAGCCAATCGGTCAGGAGCACGGTCAGATAGAGGAGAGAAGTGGGAAAGGGGGAGAGAAAACACTGACAGCTGAGGATGCACTGGCAAGCAAGAAGTACTCCCCATGACCACAGCTAGGTTGGCAGTGGGATGGGTGGAGTGACAGAGCTGCCTGAGCCATGAGAACAGGAGCCGACATGAAGCTTGCTGGGAAGACTGTGTGTGTTTCTGTGCTGCTTGCCATCCTCACGGTCACGAGAACAGTAGGTGAGTCTATCTGGGACCAATCAGCCGTCGGGATGGCAAAAAGTGAAATGTGCACATATGTTTTCTTTCCATAATAGCTATTCATCATGCTGTGACTTTCTTTAATTGCTAAAAATTATGGACTATAACCAAACATGCTTCCCCAATATCCATTTCTGCTCTTCTTTCCTTAGAGGTCACAAGGCTGCTAGGTGCTATTCCCGTGACTTCTGTGTAGGCAACTATTTAATGACCTTAGCTGGGAATGTACCATTTGTCACAGATAGCCCTTTTGTTCAGACCTCTAAATCCATATCATCTGAGAGACTGAACCATTTGACATATTAAAAACATGCCTGGCAAAGCATCTGTAAACTTGAAGCTTCTGGCTCTGCGGTTTCTGCTGAAGAGAAGCTGCAGATAACTCTGAAACAGGGCAGGGATCACTTGGATCTCTCTGGGGAGTGGTGGAAGATCACTGATGCACTAAGGATCACTTTCAGAATCCAGAGTGGGAAAGGCTTTTGTGCCAAAGATAGTGGCACTCCTAAGCCTTTCTAACCCTGTCTTTTAGTGTGCTTGCCTTAGCTTTAATATAGTTTAGCTACAGCAGTTCAAGTTTCCCACACACTGTTCAACTGTATTTCTGGAGCTTGTGTTCTGCCCAACACCACGCAGCAGTCTGGGGACTTGGTAATGGACCTAGAGATTTGAGCAGCAATTCCAGAAACCTGACATCTCTAAGTATAGAGGGAGAAGGCAAATAGGTCTAAATGAGATCCAAATTAAACTAAGGACATCTCTGAATTATAATGCTGGACATGACTTATTCCATTCCACTTGAAAGAAAATAAAAATGGCTCCTTGGTGATATTTTAAAGCAAAACAGATGCAGTCATTGTTGGTAGTGAGGGAACATTCATCTCAAATGTGTTTGACTGGTTAAATGAGGGATCCAAGATGGTTACTTCAGTTCATTGGGAAAAACTCAAATACTTCACAAACATTATTAAAATTTGCATTGACAACCTCACAACAGGCAAAAATTATTTTAAAAAATTTACTTTGCAGGAAATATGAAAAAAAAAATTTAAAAAAGGTTTTTTTTCAACAAAAAAGTAATGGGATTTTAGCTTCTTGATTTTTTGGTGAATCAGTGAATTCCACTTCAATGAAGTAGAACAGAAAAAGATGTTCTGTTAAAATTTATTTTAATGCTTGAACCTTCCCCTCTGCTCCACCCCCAAATAAAAAGCAGTCTATACATGATGGGAAGTTTTTACCTAACACTGGTATTAAACTTGCTTCCTTCAATATTAGGGTGACTGTTCTGAGCAAGACGTAGTAACAATGTCTCCTTCCTCAGAGATCACAGGCTAAGTGTGTTGAGCTGATCCAATGTGTGCATTCCATCCAGAGAATTTTAATGTTGCATGAAGGAACTATGTCTCCTTTGGGTCTATGTGCTGGAATCATTCTGACTTCTTTTACCCTAAAAATGCATGAATCCAAACAGCCTGTTTTTCTTACCGAATACTTAAAACATAATTCTGTGCTATTAAATTAAGGGAAATATTTCTCAGAAGATGTCTAATTCACCCTAGTGGAAGCTTCAAAGCATGTCCTTTTGACATTAATATTTTACTTTGCTGTGGTCCAAACATAATGTCTGAATGTGTCTAGTTTCAAAACCATGGAAACAAGGAAGTTCAGTCTTGCAAGCTGGCTACACTCTCCATGAGTACAAAGCAGATGTTCTTTAACTGGGAACACACTTGCAGCAGTACATGCTACTTAAGATGCACAGTTGATACATTCTGTATTTAGAGATACAATCATTAATAAGAAAAATATGCAGGGAATCTTCTTATGCTGCCCAATTTTTGTAATTAGTAAGAAAATTATAGGAAGAAAAGTACTATGCTAAATCTAGGCACTAAGCAAGATATGGCTGGGATTTAAATTTACTGTTTGCAGTCAATGATCTTTTTTTGTTTGTTTAGAAAAGCAGGAAAATTCCAGTTAAGCATAAAGAGTACAGCTTATTTTATTGTCCGTCTCACAAAGAAGAGAGTCATAAAAGGCGAGCTTTAATATCTTTCCTTGTCATGAAAGGATACTGGAGAAAGTTAAAGATCACAAAAAGATCACACAAATAACTAGGAACAGGCAACTGCAAAGGTCTATTACACTTTGAATGGGAAGACTGAAATCTTGGGTGTAATTATTAAGTTCTGACAGTGTGCTTGCTTCCCTGCAATGTGTAAAGTCATACTAAAGTTTGCAATCTAAAAAAATCCAGCCATGCTGCAGGCTTCATACTGGAAAACCAGACTTTGCAATGACAAAGTGTACTTTTCTGCCTGTGTTGTAAGGTTTCTATTTCAGCCTGTATGAGGCAGCAGGAAAGAGATTTACACTGCATGTGACAGGGTGACGGTGGCAGAACACTGTTAAAGGGAGAACAAAAGAAGAATTTGAGTATGAGGAAGAAAGGAATTTGTGAAGATAGGAACAAAAGACTAAATAGAATGAAACGGGAATATAAGGTATTTTCGGGGAATAATGACAAGTATGGATAAAAGAGTGTGAGTGGGAAACTAACAATAAAGGTATGAGTTTCTTATTGTGTCCTCTTAAAGATACGTCCATGCTGATAAAGCTGCAGTCACCAGATAGTTTATGTATTTCTATCATGAAAATTAGAGTAGCCTGCTTACTACTCATGTGACATGCAGGACTGGCTTTCAGCCTACATACTCTGTCCTGTGCTGTTAAAGCTGCATTTTCAGAGTCACAAGATACCATATATAAAACTCTCTCAGTACTTTAGCAATCCCTACCCCAGTACAAAGCACTTATACTTGTTTATGTCTCACTTCATTCCAGAAGAGCCTGGATAAGTGCCACAGGCACTCAGTTGAAGTAGAAGGGGAAAACATGCAGGGCTCAGCCTGTTGTACCTGGCCTTTTCCAAGCATCCTGTACTGTCTTTTTGATCATGACTTGCTATGAATCATAATACTTTCATTCATTCATTCATTCATTCATTCATTCATTCATTCATTCATTCATTCCAAGATACAGTTAGTCATTTGCTTATGGTATGATCATTCTTTCAGTTCATTATAATTCTAAGTTTAATATGTCACAGTCTGCAGTGTAAGGGGGAAGTTGCACCAAAATGCTGTGGTAGATTATAAGAAGCAAAGACACAATAGGATTATTCTAGATGATCTTCTAGGTCCCTTCCAACCCCTAATATCTATGAATCTATGAATTATAGAATCATAGAGTGGTAGAAATTGGAAGGGACCTCCTGAGATCGTTGAGTCCAACTCCCCTGCCAGAGGAGGATCACCCAGGGCAGGCCACCCAGGAACAGATCCAGGCAGGTCTCGAAAGTGTCCAGAGCAGCAGACTCCACAAGCTCCCTGGGCAGCCTGTTCCAGGCTCTGGCACTCTCACAGTGAACAAGTTTCTCCTCATGTTGAGGTGGAACTTCCAGTGTTTCACCTCTCTACCATTACCTCTCATCCCATCACAGGGCACCACTGAAAAGGGACTGGCCCCTTCTACTTGACACCCACCCTTCAGATGTTTGTAAACCTTAGTAAGATCCTCTCTCAGACTGCTCTTTTCCTGGCTAAACAGCCTCAGGACTCTCAGTCTTTTCTCATAAGGGAGATGTTCCAGTCCCTTAATCATCTTCATGTCTAAGAAATTAAAGCAGTCTCTTTATACTGTGAAAAACTCTTTTAACAGATAAATTTCTGAAGAGACCATCATTGAACCTGAGTCATTTTGGGAGCAAGAAAAAGTTTTACTGAGGGTTAAAACCTGCTATAAAGAATAACAGATGCTGGAAATTATCCCTATTTGAAAGCAGTCACAAGCGCTTTCGAGCTGCATAGCTGGCTCTAATTTAGCCATCATTCCCCTGAAAATTTTAGTGGATTCTCCATCACATTTTCCTGTTTTAAAATCTTTCTTGATTTACTGAGAGAAAGACTCTGGAAAACAGGAATAATGATCAAATCTGTGATACTACAAAGGAACTTGTGCAACTAGTTATGCACAAGCGCTGTCGAACACACTTACATACACCAGCACATTTCTGAAATGCAAAAGCAAACTCCTCAACTAAGTTGGTTGGGTTGTTTGTTTGGTTTTTTTTTTCCTGAGAGAGGGTATGTCTGTTTTCAAACTTAAAAATGGAATCTGCCAATGCATTGGAATGTGCTCTCAATGCACTGGAATAAAGCTTGACAACCTCCTCAGACATGGATTAAAGTCTTCAGCAGTCAAGGGGAGACATTGATGGATGGCATAATATTATTGGCATTATAATTAGATGAACATCAGAGGTTGAAGTCAAATTGGGGGACATTCTAATCCTAGTCACCTGTCAGATGAGTGTCCAAGGTGAAACCTGCTCACAATGGATTTGCATCCATGACTAAAATAGGGTGGTTCAGCTGTACAGAACCCACCTATTTGACTTGCCTATTTTCTACATCAGTGTGAGAGACAGCATGGACTGCTGGGCTCCTGAGCTCTGCCTCCTTCTGGCTTGTAGAAAAAAATTACTGTAATTTCCAGAGTCCACTCATTTGTGAAGAATAAGACTGAAAACGAGGTTATTTACAATAAATATGTAGATATATTACATTAGGTATAGATTTATTAATTTCATCTCTCATGTGCAATTAAATATTATATCTGTTCTGCTGTTTAATAATTGTCTTATAGTTACCAGAGATGAGCATGGTAGCTCATACCACTTCAAATTTCTTGTTTACTGAAGGCCCACACAGACTGAGCCTTTGCTACCCTGGTTATCCCCCTTTTCAGCTACAGCCAGCTGTCAGTTCAGCTCAGCTACAACATGGGATTTCACCTTGAGAGCAGAGCAACGTACTGGCTTGTTTCCAAGCCTTCGTTCAAACAGATACAGGCTGATGTATATGGCATATGTGCTCCAAGACATTGGTCATAAACCAATCAGCTATCACAGAGGAAACTTCAGCAACTGACCTTTGGCCATTTTATGGTATGAAAGCACCATTTCAGAAAACAGTGGTGCAGTGACAGGTCTGAATTCAAACACTTGCAGCACAAGTGGAATACTATTGTTTGTGTAGTTCTCCTGCAGAGCAGACACACAGCCTTCAGCTTTAGGGAAATTCCCACAGGAAAGGGGAAATTGTCTCTTCCCTCAAAGCTGCTAAGCACGAAACCCAAGAGTGCAGGCCGGGGTAGGCAGTATAAGGAAGGCAAAGAAAGTAGATGAGAAGACCCTGACAAAGGGTTTGGTTGGAGCAGACCCTCAAGAAGTCCTAGAATCGATGGATAAAGGAACTCAGAAGACAGTATGTGGAATCTGTGCAGCCTAACAAGTCACCAAAAGCTGGTGGAGTAGAAGAGAGGACTGGGGGACAGAACCTGTTCTGTAGGGGCACAGACAGCAGGGGAGATGCATTGTCAAGGCATTTATTTTCAGGAGTGTAGCTAGCAGTTCTGTGTTCCCTAAACAGCTATCACTTTCTAGCATGCTGGTTTATGTTCTAATAACAGCTATTTTTAGCAACTAGATGTCTTTTGCTATGCTGCTAGAAAGAGAAAGCAGGGCATGCCCAACTTCAGCCCAACATGCAGTCCTATCAACATCTCCAAATTGGAAGGAAATGCTATGGCTGACCAGAAAGGATGGGGTAAGGATGAGGATAATTTCTATTTAAAGAAGTGCCTTTTGTGCTACAGGATCCCATAACTAATTCTTGAAAATATACATTTTGAATGCTCTTGCACAAAGCTAACTCTGTGGTTAAAACCAGCATGTCTTGACATTTCATTAGACTATATTTTAGCTTGAAAGAGAAAGAAAAGCAAATACTCTTTTAATCAGGACTTGTTATGGAGATGGCTGACAGTATTCTTCATGGTTTGGAAACTTCTCATTCAGTATCACCCAGGCCCAGCCCTATATTGCTTGTGAATTACAAGATTTTAGCTAACTCATAAAAAAAATCTCAAATTATAAAACTTGATACTATGCTCTGTGGTAAAACAAAGCAGAGATCTCTTGTTTTTGCATATGCTTTATTGGGAGAAATAGCAAGCAGGCTGCAGGTTTCTTACAGCACATGATAATGTGATAATGGGCATTATAGGCAAGTATATAACAGAAGCACTATAACCAGCCAAGGCTGACAAGCAGGTCTAAAGAGCAAATGCCCAGCACAACTATCAGCCTGGATATGCTGGTTTTGGGAACCAGTCTAGTAGGTATCCACAGCACTCTGCCATCAGAACATGTTTCCATGTCACACTGAACCAGAAGTGCACTTATATCTTGCTCACTTAACTTTTTTTTCTTTCTCTACCTTTACCATAAAGACAGACATTCATAGTTTTAGCCAGTTCTTGGGAGAATGTTAATAGGGTCATTAGTTAAAATAAAACCTCCTCTTAATAATATATGTCTGGTCTACAGAGTGAAACACATATTCTCTGTTCCACCTTAAGAGGTCTTCAAAGTAATTTCAGAAATAGAAATTAACCAAACCTTTCAGGATTTTTGGCATTCACATTCTTCTTCTGCAAAAGATTTCTAGCAGCATTCATGAGAATAGCAGCAAAACAAGGAAGAAAGCACACCATTAGTATTTACATTAATGCCACTTACCTGCACTCTAGCAATGAAAGAGGGCAGTAAAGGGAAAGCAGATTGATTTTATTATGCTTATAAAGCCTCTTTACAATAGCAGGAAGGTATATGTAGGGATAGGATAAACAAGAAGATTTTTTACTAATTAATATATCATACAGAGAAAAGGCTCTTGCCTTGCTAAAAACCTTCTAAATTAATAACAAGATACAGGGGAATTCAGAATCCTTTTTTAAATTTATCATGGACTTAAAGTTGTATCTAAACATGATTCAGCAGATTTTAATCTGACTGATGTGTCTTTCTTTACAGTCTTGAAGCACACGAACCATTACATTGGGAAACTTGTACATTGCAAGAGAATGTGTTAAAAATGTAGAGATGAAAGACAAGTAAAATAACACTGTTTTAATACGTAAATGAAAGTGCACAGATAAATATGCACAACATTGTCCTTCCTGCACAACATTTGCACACAGTACCCAGGGAAACCCCAGCCTCAACACACAGGCTGTTTAAATGTGAGGTTTGCTTAGTCATTTTCAGCTGAGATCTGCCATACACACGACATGAGCTCTGAGGCTCTAGGCAATGTTAAACTCTCAGACGAAACACTTCGTTCTCCAATTTCCAGAGGCATTCATAGTATTTACATCCAGAAACCATAATGAGATGAAAGGCTTCTTTCAGTTCCTCTCCTGGTAAAATAATCTGAGCTTAAAGCACACACCTCACATTTACTTGAAATGTCATTAAGCAGAAAAGACCTGTTATTTCATGCAACAAGTGCAGGACAACAGGGGGATCAGGCCCAGGCAACATGGGTTCATGAAGTGCAAGTCCTGTTTAACCAACCTAATCTCCATCTGTGATCAGGTGACCCAGCCAGTGGATGAGGGAAAGCAATGGATGTGTCTACCTGGACTTCAGTAAGGCATTTGACACCGTGTCCCACAGCATTCTGCTGGAGAAGCTGGTGGCTCATGGCATGGACAGGTGGATTCTTCACTGGGTTAGAAACTGGCTGGGTGGCTGAGACCAGTGGTGGTGAATGGAGTTAAATCCAGTTGGTGACCAGTTACAAGTGCCTTCACTCACAACAACTCCAGGCAACACTACAGACTGGGGAGGAGTGGCTGGAAAGCTGCCTGGCAGAAAAGGACCTGGGGGTGCTGGTGAGCACCTGGCTGAGCATGAGCCTGCAGTGTGCCCAGGTGGCCAAGAAGGCCAAGGGCATCCTGGCCTGTACCAGAAATGGTGTGACCAGCAGGAGCAGGGAGGTGATTGTGCCCCTGTACTCAGCACTCATGAGACAGCACCTTGAGAGATGTTAGGATGAAGATTGGTCTTGATGATCCTACAAGTCCTTTCCAATCTATGATTCTGTGATTTAGAAACACTTCCAGTGTAAAAATGCATTACAGAACACTAGTGACAATTGAATTAAGGAAACAAGAATTTGTGGGTCAGGTGGGTATTATGTGTATCAGAAAATAGTGGGAAGAGATAGCACTTTTCTTCTTCAGCTGTTCATGGAAACATTAATCAATGAATCCTGGCAGTATTGATCAGCAGAAAGTTAAGTATTATTTCCTTTATTTAACAAAAGCTGGGAAGTGCATGGCTTCAGTGAAATACTATCTCCACCTAATTTTCTTCTTCTACTAGAAAAAAACCCCAACCTTTTCTTAATTAAGCTCTTATTTCCCTGTTATACAGCTATACTAATACATTCTAGCACTATGTGGCCTAGTGTAGTGTGGGCAATATTGCAGCTACACATCCTATCCTGCAGGAGCTCGGTCTAGGTTTGGAGAAGTCTTAACCCAAAGGATACTTAATTCTCAAAATAAAAGGCAAAACCCTTTATAGGATTCTGTATGTAGTCGAAATGCAATGAACTGTGTTAATTTGCAAGTCAGAAATAGTTTCCAAGAACACAGTTGAACAGAAGGAAAAGAGGTTGCAGTGAAATTGTTCATTCACATAGATGCCAGAAGATAATGAGATTTCAGATAAAACCAACTGTAGATTACTCAAAGAGGCTAACAGTGATGATTTGACTAATATTGTGAAGACAATACTTCTTAAGACCATTTCTTATAGTGTAGTATAGCCAGCAGAGGTGATAGAATTCCAGCTCTGGGTAGGGATAGAGAAACACAATAATGTCAGGTCAGGTACTTCTGAGGAAAAATTTGACAAAGGTTTGATTAAACATGCAAAACCTCTAATTCTAATTCTTTGCATGTTCCAGATGAACTTTCATTTGCTGCTTTAGTGCATCTGCTACAAAGGTTTGTGGAAGGGATTAATGTATTTGGAATAATTTGGGAAAAACTAATTTACCAGTACAACTCAGGTTGGCTAACTTTTATCATTCTTCCAGATTAATGCATGGCTCGAAAGTAGTACTCTGATTTTCTTCTCACACACAGCTCTCAGAATTACACTTAGAAGCATTACTCAACCCAAGGAAAGAACAAGGGTTCCACCAAAGACACAGAGCACTCAAATATAAGTGCTTTACAGTCCCAAAGTTTAATGGGCACCAATTAGAAGAGAAAGAGTGAGGTGCTTAATGGAGGTTAGCTTAGACTACAGCTATAGGTATTATTCCCATTAATTTATTAATTATTGCATCTAGGAGAATTTGTGAAAGGTATCTGTAACAGGTCTGCTTCAGGTGTTGGGTTTGATTTCCATTCATGTCCCGTGGAGAGCACCACAGTAAAGAAAGTACAGTCACGGTGTGAAGGCATATGTAACCATTACATAAACTCAGAGTATGAATGTATATGTTCATAAAAATTCAGAACATGAAAAGACAACCTTGAGACATAAGGCAAGAACTTTCCCTCCTGCATAAAGAACCATCACTGTTACTTGCACCATGGATATGTAGAGAGGTGTAGGCAAGGCCTTTGCCCACAGTGTTGGATAATGTATGAATGCAGAAGTAAAAGTTGTTTACTTCACTGGCAGCAAAAGTTCCAGAGAAAAGTCATTACTGTGAAGCCAAATCAAATAGTCAAATTTGTATCATTTCAGCCTGTAAGCAGTATTAGCCCTGTGAGCAGTTCACTGGAGGATGTGTCAACAGAAGCACACTATTTAGATGATGAACTGCTGAAAAGAATGGGCAGGAGTAGGTTCTTCCTCCAGTATCTGTCTTACCCACTAACATGAGCTGCAGTGGGAAAGCAGTGGTGAGTATTGTGTGCATAGGTCACTGGCTCCATAATCCACTGTTGTCAAGTTGACAATTTGCAGATGAGCAAAGATAGGGCCATGACCAATCATGCAACAGGGTAGACACTTCTCTGTGAAGCACAGACAAGAACTCCAAGATGATAACTGACATCCCTGGGCATCTTCTCACACACTGTTCTTTCTCTCTTTCAGGGTCTGAGGAAGTGTCAGTGATAGAAGG
>JAOEGS010023930.1:0-17572 GCA_025447755.1 Corythornis vintsioides
TAGGTGATCCTGCTCGGGCAGGGGGGTTGGACTAGATGATCTTCTAGGTCCCTTCCAACCCCTAATATCTGTGAATGGAACTAATCTCCTGAAATGGGTGAATGTAGTTCTAAGGGTAAGGGTTTCTCTCAGAAATGATTCCAAGACAGATAGATTTCAAACAGCTATATAAGGTTGTTATATCACCATATTCACTGAAGTGCTTAGTGACTCAAAAAAGCACAAACACAGGATATTCAGTTTTAAAAAACATAACAATTCCTGTAAGGAGCACTTGGGTATTTATCAACCTGGCTACAAGAGGCTACCTAACATCCCCCAGCTCCTTCCAGATCTCCTGCAGTCCTACAACTTGGAGGAAGTCACCTTTGTAGGTCTTACAAAAAGATAACCCTTGAATGCATGGAAGTTTCATAGAAGAGGTTATCTATACTGGATAACAGTTGCTGAAAAACTTCTGACCAACAGGATGACATACATTTTTAAACACTCAAGATGATACCATTTCAGAACACTCATTTGCCCCTTGTTACAAAATAGGTTTGTATATGTTGCTTAGAATAATTGATAACAAGGTGCTCATAATGGGCTCTTATCCCCTGAGCACATCTCTGCCACCTACTCAGACTACTGCTCCTACTGTTCAATCACACTGTGGTCACACTTACTTTTAGTATACTCTTCAAAGCCATCTTTTCCAAGCTCCAGTATCTTTTTCTGCTTCCATCTTTCTAGGTAGAAGGCTTGCTGTGGAGAAAGAGTCTGCTGCAGGACACGGGTAACACTGGGCATGTTTGTTTTCTGTAAAGGGATTTTCAGGGGGAGGTTTGAACCCCTGTTGAGAGGGGGAATTCTCTTATGGGGGTTTATTAAAGGAACACAGTTTTTAGGAGTTCTTGTTTCATCTTTAACTGGAGGTCTGTGTTTAGCTGGTGGCCCATATAACAAATTGTCTTCTTCCAGTATTGTCTCTGGTGTTTGGGCACTGGTTCTGTAAGATGTAACAGAGTAGACCAAGTTCTTGTATTTTTCTTGGTCAACCTGTTCATAACTGTTCACTTTTTTCTTCTTACTATAAAGATGTGCAGAGGTAGCCAGACACACAAAAGGGAATTGCTTTTGGCAAAAAGGGATTGGAAAAAGCATTTGCAGCATCCCTGGTTTCCTGGACAGTAGCTGTAGGACTCTCATTCTGACAGGAAGCATTTGTGTGAGCAGTTGAAGTCTTCTTTCTTTGTTAGAACAGTCTGCAGGTTACCATACTTTCCCTCTGTGGAAAAACAAATTGATGATTTTCAGGGTCATAAAGCTCTACCATCAACCTATTCTTGCCCTTTGCCAAACTGCTATGGTCAAAAAGTGTCTTCATACACTTCATGCCACCAAAACCCCTTCAGATAATGACTATAAAAGCCAACAAGCAATGAAAAGAGGAAAGCAGACCTTTCAGGGAAGTAGACACAAAAAAACTGATCTTCACATGAACTCCCCAAGAGGGAGAAAATAAAAACCAAACCAAACCAAACCAAAGATTAACCAGAAGAGAATGAAACAAATTAATTGCTGTGAGGTATTAAAAACATTTAATTTTATTGTGGATACCAAACTTAAGGGGATTGTGAGGGACAAGGTGCCTTTTGGAGAATAAACCCACATTTTTCTTTTGTATACTTAGGAGAAAGAAGACAGCAGCAGGATATGCATCTGAAATTGGGAGGCCAGAGACAAGCCAAGAAGAAAACAAATGTACTGCAAGAATCTTCAGATTCTAATAAATCTTTTAAAGCTCAGAGTAAAATATAAAAGTATTTTTCTAAACTGACTTAGGAAGTTTAAAAGCAAAACCAGTATACCAGAAAAAACATTCACAGCATAGCTTTCCAAACTGCATGGGAGCTGCAATGCTAAGTCCTAGGAAAGGTTAAGCACATGTATGAAATGTAAACACTTGAATAGAGGCATTGAAATCAACACTAAATGCTTGGAGAAATGAGGCCCTATTCTCCTACTGAAAGTTATCTGCTTACCATTCCACTTTTCCCTTCCATCCACTGCAAACAAAGAATACAGGCAATGCACACTGCCAACCAATGTCAGCACTTTGCTCCTTACAACACTTCTAACATTTCTCTTTTCCCTCCCCACACAACTTACACAGCACTTCATGTGCTGCCCAAGCCGTAGGCACCACAGAAAACAAAAAGGGAGAAGGACTTCTTTTGTGCAGACAGATCCTGCTCTTGCACAGAGCTGCAGTGACACCAAGATGTGGCTGCAGGCACCTGTCACACACAACAGTTTGCAGGAATGGGGCTTTATCAGCTGCAGCTGAGCAGATGAAAGCATCTTCTCCCAAGGGGCTGAGACCTTGGGCTTGGGTTTCATAAATGTTATTCTTCAACTGTGAAGGACAAAACCACCCAGCTGTGCAAGTTCAACCAGGAGTAAGCAGATACTCTCCTTTTTTTCTTCACTGGCTTTATGTTTTCACACTGCTTCGGGCAAATAATAACTGTTCTGCAAGCTGACAGCCTGTAACCCAATACAACATCAACCTGTCCAAAGCAAATCTGCATCAGGAAAACCCAATTGGTTTGGATCAGAACTCTGTGTCACATAGCAGTGGCATTTCTGACTCAGTACCAGGTGACCTGCAGCCAGAGCTGCCATACTGTTGTTAGATGGTCTCTCTCAGTTTCTCATAAGGCCTTCTTACAATTAAAATGCTATCAAAATAGTTAATGATTTTTAAACTGCTTCATGCAAAAAAAAAAGAAAAACAAACAGGAAAATTATTGTAATGTAATAGTATCCAGCTTATAGTTCCTCAGGTAATTGTTTGACCATTAATATGCTTACCCATGTGCAATAATCAGAACACAATAATAATAATAATCATAATAGTAATAACAATAATGCTGGGTCAGTGAGTGTATGTTTGTTAACTTAGCCAGAGCACAAAAGAGAAAGCTTATTCTGGCTTCGTGTCAGCTGCAGGAAGCAAGATGATACCTGATTCAGCACAGAGATCACTTGCAGTAAGCTGATCCCTCAGTTTTTAAGGAATAAATTTCTAATAGATCAGTGTTTGGAATCATGAGACCACTAACATATACACTATTACAAGCCCTAGAGACCATTTGCTACAACACTGATGCAACCTTTGAGTAACAACCAGAATGAACTTCTAATCAACAGGCTATACTGTCCTGGGATAGTGTCTGTGGCAACACTGGTGCACTCCATGAACTGAACCATGAGGAAAGGGAGAGTCAGCTGCTGTGCTGGTCTGCAAAAGGAATGAGCTTCTAGGACTGCTAAGAAAAAAAAGAATGATTGTGTCTAGTGGAATAACTCAAAGTGACATTTCTGTGCAAATAACTTACATGTAGAGGAAGGAAATTCAGCTGGATTCGTTGGGACCTCCTCTTGTACAAGAACAGAATTTAATTCATAATTCTTGTTGGGGAAGTGTTTTTGGAAGGAGATTCCACAACCTCCTTGGGTAGCCTGTTCCAGTGCTCTGTCACCCTCACTGTGTTTCTCCTTATATTTATTTACAAGGAACCTCCCAAGTTCCAGCTGTAACCATTGCCCCTTGTCCTGTCATTGGATGACAATGAGCAGAGCCTGGCCCCATCCTCCTGACACTCACCCTTTAAATATTTATAAACATTAATCACCCTTCAGTCTCCTTTTCTCCAAGCTAGAGAGCCCCAGCTCCTCAGCCTTTCCTCATAAGGGAGATGCTCCACTCCCTTCATCATCTTGTGGTCCTGTGCTGGACTCTTTCAAGCATTTCCCTGTCCTTCATGAAACGAAGGGCCCAGAACTAGACACAATACTCCAGATGCAGTCTCACCAGGGCAGAGGGGAAGAACCTACTAACCACACCCCTTCTAATACACCCCAGGATGCCATTGGCCTTCCCGGCCACAAGGGCACGTTGCTGGCTCATAGTCATCCTGCTGTCCATTAGGACCTCCTTCCCCTGTGCTGCTTTCCAACAGGTCAGTCCCCGACCTAGACTAGTACCTGGAGAAATTAAAAGCGTGGGGAGAAACGGGAGATTTAAATGTAACGACCCAGTTTAAACCACAAGCCTACAGAGCTACAATGGATCAAACAGACAAGGAGCTTCCGCAGTAGGAAGGGAAGGTGGTAACGTAACATAGGCGTTTTTGGCTAAGTAATCTGTGAAAGATCATAGTACTGGTGACCAGCAGTGCCCTTCAGCAGACAAACACCCCTTCTGCACAGGTAGCAGGCGCCTGGAAGTCCCGCACAGCGCTACACAGCGCCGACCTCAGTGTTTGTGCGCCCACCCAGCCCCGGCCAGCCCCGTTGTGAGGCCCCGGCTCGGCTGCAGACCCGGGGGCTGGCAGGAGAGCGGCTGGGGCACAGAGGCCGGCAGGCCGCAGAGGAAGGGCCCGCGGGCCCCGTCAGGCTGCTGCTCTCCCTCCGCTCCTCGCGGCCCGGCAGAGAAGCCGGCGCTGAAGGAGCCTCCTCCCCACCACAGCTACCGGCGTCCGGACACCCCAGCCCGCCTTCCCCTCCCCACGCCGAGGTACCCACCGCGGGCGGCCGCCACCTCCACCGGCCCAGCCCCTGAGGCGCAGCAGTCCCGCAGAGAGGCTCCAGCCGAGGCCGTCACCTCGCGCGCTCTTCCCGCCACCGCCGCGCCTCGCTGTGCGCACGCGCGCTCCCGCCGCCCCGCCCACCCGCGCTCAGCGCGCGCCCCCGCGCCCCGCCGCCTCCTGGGATTTGTAGTTCTGGCGCCCTGGGGCTTCCGAGAGCGCTGCTAAGGAGGAGGCGCCTTCCCTCTTTCGCTTTTTTGAAGCGTTCTGAAATCCTCCGCAGAGAACGATCCGCATCTCTGAAAAGCAAGGAGGAAAAAAGAAAGCCAAGATAAAAATGCCCCCGAGATTGCGCTCCCATCTCGAAGAAAGGCAGCGGCGCCTGCCCTCACCCAAGATGGCCGCCGGCCCGGCCGGGAGGGCACCGCGGCCACCGTCCGTGGGCAACGGGGGCCGCCGGGATGGCGGGGGCGTGGCGCTGGCGGCGTGAGGCGGTGGCGGCTCCGCCCCGGGCTATATGAGGCGGCGGCGGTGGCCGTTGGGAGGGCGGTGAGTGGTTTGCTGGTCGTGGGCGACATGGCTTTGCTGCGGGAGGACGCGCAGAGCAAGGTGAGGCTGCTGGCCCGGCTCTGGCTGAGGAGAGCTGCGGGGATGCCGCCGCCTTCGCCGGGCCGCGGTCGGTGTCGGGGTGGCCCCGCGGAGCGCTGGGGAGCTGCCCGCCCGCTCTTCCCCCGGCAGCACTGGGGCACTGACAGGCTCTTCTGGATTTCCTTCTTTTCGGTTTAGGTTCTGTTTTTCAAATGTATTTTCTGAAGTCCTTGCGCTGGTTGCCTCCTGCACCCAAGGTGTCCCCTTCGGCAGGTGACCGGGGCGCGACTGCCCAGGGCGAGTGTGAAGGGCTGTACCCGGTGAGAGAGAAAGATGAGGAGGCGAAGGAGAAAAAACCAGAGTGCTGAGGCGGGAAGGGCTCTGCAGCTGCCCCAAGGAAGGGCAGGCTGTGAGTGGAGCACCCAGTTTGTGCTGGGAGCAGAGTGACGAGCTGGGCCTTAGAGCTGTGGGAGCTGGGCCTGCCAGGTGGGGTGCAGGAGCTGGGCTTGCTCCTCAGAGGCTGGGGCAGGGCACTAGCAGAGAGTAGTGGTAGGTGCTTCTGCTCTAGATGCTGAGAGTTGCTTCTCCTCAATGGGTGCCTGTGACCAGCCTCGCTGGTTGTGTGGCTTGTGTTAACTAGGTTGTCAGCTGTCACTTAGCTGTGATGCCTCTTGTCACATCACTAGCTGACTTGCTTGTCCTTTCTCTGGAGTAATATTGAAGCTTTAAGTGCCAAGGAGGCTTGTGTCTTGTCTTTGAGGTAGTACAGGGTGTTAACCCACTGTTAAGACTCAACTTCTCAGAGGAAATGCAAATTTCATCCCAAAATGGGAACTTTATGAATGAATCTCTGTGTGTAGACAGTGTTTGGAATTATTTCTCATCCTGTACAAGCTGCCTGGATCAATCTATCTGATCTACCTGATTTAATAACTACTCCTGACACACCTCCAATGGAAGGTAAACCCTGTAACAATCTGGGAGCTTCCTATTTGACTTGCATACTCTTGTGTCTGAATGTACTTTTTGCATTGTAAACTTAGTTTAACTTACTTGCAGGAATAGGAGTTACATTTTAATTTGTTAAGGGTGCTTAAGTCCTTGAAGTTTGTTTTCTTCAGACTTTTTGGAAGATGTATATTGAGGGATAGAAATACACCTGCCTTTAACTTTTTAAAATAACTTCCTTTCAACTGCTTCACTTGTATAGGAATCTTTTAACACCATCTTGATCCAGTAGAGCAGGTAAAAGTTTGTTGAACAAGTGTTTTCCAGTTACTTGCCTTGAGCTGTAAACTAGGCAGTGCTCTAACCATTTCCTACTGCAAGTGCAACTGTTAGTATTAAAGTATCTGCATTTGAAAATACAGTATAATAGCCTTTATGGGCAGGTGGTGAGTAGAGGGGAGGGTAAAATACCAGCTGTCTGGCAGCAATTGGTAACTCTGAGTGTTTATGTGGTCTTTCTAACCTAGCAGATGGGAATGTTGGGGGGAGGGGAATATATTCCCACCGTGAGGGCTGAAGTAGCTTTAACCTCTAATGCTCAATGGCCAAAGATTAACTAGGTGGTTTCAGGTAGTAAGGCTGTCTTGGGATTCCAGCAGCAGGGGGGAGGTTAGATACTCCTGTCTTGTCTGTTCGTGTTTAGGCAAGGAAACAGCAACATGGAGTTAGTAGATAAATCCTGTGCCTATAAAAGAAGCTTCATTAGGTATTGACCTTGAATGGGAATCATTTGGAAGTATAAACTAAAAACTGGCCCTGCAGTGGTGAAGGGAGAGAGGATCAGGATGTGTAGGAAGAGGAAGGGAGGATAGGCTAAGGGTGATGGGAGTGTAGTGGGAATGATGGTGCAATCTGTCATGGGGAGGAAAAGGCACTTGGGAAACTGAAGCAAGCAGTGGGACTGCCAAGCTAAGCTTGTGCAAATGCAAGTCAAATACAGTGTCAGTGGCTCCAGCCTGCAGTTAACTTGGTCAAAAGACTGGGAATGAGTATTGTAGCTCCTCTTTCTCTGAACAGTGGGAGACAAAATGACATATGACCTGGCACTTGCTGTTATCACCCCTGAGCAGTGGTTTCTGGTGCTGGACAACTGCTACATGCTCTGGCAAAAAATGAGGGCCTAGTAGTTCTTGCACAGGCTTTGCAAGAAAACTGCTTCTGCGTGCTGCTGGGCCAAAAATCAAGTAGGGAGATGAATGGCTAGCAAGGTGAAATCTATGGGGTGAGGACACTGTGCTGTCAAGGACACTTAGCCTCTGTGAAGCTGGTCCAGCAGTTTGGGCTAATGATGCTATTTCAGGTCCCTGGGAGTTGAGAGTGTGGTGAGGCTGCATGGCTGAGACTCCCCACCACCAGCTCTGGCTTTGCTGCAGAAGCTTGGCAAAACATTCTGGTAGCTGCTGCCTGTGTCTTGGGGGTTTGCTTCTGTCCATACTCCCCATTTTAGCTGGGGATGCTCTGTGTTGCAGATGGTGCATGGGCTAAAAGTGCTTAGCCATAGGCTGTGGCCTGCAGGCAAACTCCTGCAGCAGGGTGGATTTGGCCTGTGCTGCCAAAGTTGTTGCTTAACCCCTTAAGCTGAGGAAGTAGAGGGTTGGGTGGAGGTGTCCTGTGTGCTCAAGCAGAGTGTGCTAGGGAGGCTTTTGCTTGGAATCTGGGATCCTTGGCTTTTGATAGTCTTTCCTACAGCATCCCCTCTCTGTGAGGTGTGAGTGCTTGGTATCTGCAGAGTGATGCAGATCCCTCTGGCAGGAGCCAAGTGATGAGGCCAGCTTGTACAGGCAGTGGCAACAGGTGCTCTGGCTATAGAGGCTGCCTTCTGGTTACTTGGCAAGCACTGCATTTGGTGAGGAATGCCATTTCAGTCCAACTAAACTGAGCTGTTATTCCCTCTTTATCTTTGTTTTAAGCAAAATAAAACCATTGCATCAGTGGAGTTGTACAGTCCCAAGTCAGATTTGGGAATATTTTTCTATAGCATAAGTAGCAACATGAAAGCTTCATGTGGGGCAGCTGTTTCAGTTCTCCTTGATGTGTGTTACTCTGGCTGCTTCAGGACTTTGAGCTGAATGTCAGAGCACTAACAGCAGGTTTGTCATAAAGACTGCAAAAATCCAAGCCTCACAGCTAGTGTCTTGGCTCTTTACTGCTGCATGTGTGCAGTGCACTTTCAGACATAGTTTTAGTATCATGATTAAATGGAAACTTAAGCTACTTGAATACTGAATATGACTGAAATGTAGTTCCAGCAACTAATGCCACTAGTATCTGCTGGCCAGATACTCTTGAGTCTGCTGATTAACTCCTGGGTGTTGAAACAAGGCCCTCTGGAACTGAGAACTCTGCATAAACTGCCAGAAAACATCATGATCTTTTAGTGCTCTCTGGAGACCACTTAAATGGGTTTAATTAGAACAGCTGCTCTGTAAAAAGTAATGGATTCTGGGTAGTGGTAGATGTAATTACTGCTCAACTCTTGTTTGTGGCTGTTGCTTGAATGGCAGCAGGGAGGTGATCAGTAAAAGGAGAGGTGTTTTGTAAGGCAGCTGACAATAAACTGTGACATGTAGAGCCTTGTGGAAGGGATCCTTGCTCCTTCTGGGAGCCTGGCTATGTGGAAACCCCCTGGATTAATCTGAGGGCAAGCATGCATTCTTATTTCACTAGCAGCATGTTGTACACAGTTGCTTGCACTGGCAAATTGTTTTGTTAGAATGCAGAAGTAACAGTGAGTCATCTAGAACTGGTGTTAAAATTAAACCCTGTGCAGCTTTAGAAGCAGCAGTTCAGGATGCTCAACAGGACTAAGTGGCTTCAGCAGCTGAGGGCATTTCCTTCCACTGGATGCATGCAAGTGGGAAGATGTGCCTGCATGGGCTGAGGTCTGGTCAGAAACTGAGCAAACTGAAGTCTGAGTAGCTGATGGTCATCACTGATTTATACAGAAGTTATTCAACTCTTCTGTTGAGGGTTTTGTATTTTTGTTCATGTCTTTGAACACCAAAAAAATATCAAGTGCTGTAGAACTCTACCTGTACTGGTCACAGTAATCCTCTTTGCTGTCTCTTCTCTTGGGCTTCCAGATCAGGTGATTATCATGGTGTCCTAATTAGAACCATAATAACTATTTTTAGTCTGGTCCTGAAGCCTAGAAACATTAATCAATATGATGACTGCATTGTTCTGGAGGGCTCTGATGCCTTGTTTTAACTTGTAGCTCGGGCAGCTGCAGTGGACAGTGTCTTTACTGCACAGGGAGAAGTTGCCTTGAATTTTCAAGAAACCTGGGGATCACAAGTCCCAAAGGAGGTGTGAGCCTGGAAGTGCAAGGCAGCAGCTGTAGCCATTGCAAACCAAAAGCCTCTGAGCTGTTTCTGTGCAGGGGAAATGAGAGGTGAAAGTGGAGGCTCTGTGCTGGGTTTGGGGGAGTGTGTTCCAGTTTGTGGCCCAACCCAGATGCTTCCCCACTCTGCTGCTCCAGGAGTCACACCCAAAGAGGTACAGAGGATTGTATGTTGTAAGTGAGGGATAATCTGTTTGCTGTTAGGATTGTGTCCCTTGAAGGATGTGGGGTGACAGAATGGCTCTTGGTAGCTGGGGTGGGAAAACTTCCTGAGTGCAGGGAAGAAGCAGGGGCATTCTGGCAAAAAAAACCCAAAACCCCACACTAACAAAACAACAACAGCAAAACCCTAAAACACAACCAACCAAAGCCAACCAACAAAGCCTCCAGATCTGAAGGAGCTGCCAGACGTGTCAGGCCAGAGAGCTAAGATGGAGTGGCTGCCTGGGAAGGCCTTGGGGTAGGTGCCTGCTCTGATAAAGGAGCAAGCCTGGGGCCTGGAGATGAAAGTTTTAATTCCTTTGCTCTGCACAACCTTCATGTGACCATAAGCAAGTTGATCCTCATTCCTGCTTGTAGGATGGGTGTAGGAGGGATTGTGGAATGTAAAGTCCTGAATGATGAGCTGCTAGTGCTGCAGGAACAGTTGCTTGTTGTGGAACATTTGCTTTAAGTCCTTACTGGGTTAGGGCTTTTTAGAGCTGTGATAACCAGAAAGGGGGTTCCTTGCTTCCAGTTCACCAGAGAAATGCTGCTCGAGCAGTTTCTGTAGGGAAGCATAGCACTGTCCTCCTGAAGGCAGGCAGGATGAGTGCTGGCTTTGTAGTCTGAGCCTTGCTGCTGTGATTGTGTAACCCTAAAGGGCTCTGGCCTGAAGTCAGGAGCCTGCAGTGACCTTCACAGGGCTAGAGTAGCCCAGTGGTTTTATGAGCCTCTGTTTCATGTGGCTTCAGGAGACTGGTCTGGAATGAAGGACCTGAAGGGCAGAAATGATGATACTGCAGTGTTTTCAAACAGTGGCATGCTTGATGTTTGGGGATTGTTGAAGCTGTAGATACATGTCCTTGCCCATGGCCTCTGCAGTTTATGGTGCTAGTGCAGGGAGAAATGCCCATGAAATGTGGACTGTTTTAATCAACAAAGCAGTACCATTTGTGTCCATACCTGCTCATCTTTTGTGCAGCTGTTAGGCACAGGGGTGTGCAGACACCATCTAATCACAGGTTCCTTTCTCCACAAGACTTAAAGTTCACCAATTCAGAACTGGCTGATTTGTGTAATCCTTTCCTTAGTTTAGCTGAGAGGCAGCAGTTTCCTTTGGCTTATCATACTTTCCAGACTCAGCAGTTCATATTGTTAGCACTGCTGATCCTGTTTGGACAGTAAAGATAAGTAAGCAGGATGCAAAACACTAGGGTCTGCATCTCACTAACTTGGCTGCTAACATTGTCTCTCTGGGAAACACTGGCCAACTTGCTTTTCATAGAGTTGGCAACGAAGCAAGCTGTACTCTCAGTGAAACTGATGTCTGGATGGTGGCCTTCTGCCTGTTCCTGTGGTGCTGGAATGGGGCATCTTCTGCCTAAACCACATGCAGTGACCTCTGAACCATGCACCTTTGTGGTTTTTGGTCTGTGCCTTTCCTAACAAGTACCAGAATCACATCCCTGAAGGGGAGTATAATCTGTCTCATGAGGTGACTGGAGAGAGGGGACTGTTGTTGGAGTCCTTGTAGTGTTTGGAGTCCCATCACATCTATTTGGATGTGATCTGTGCCAGGACTGCTGGGAACTGTCCCAGGGCATGCTCTGTAAGCTCAACATGCTTAGTTATTGCTAAGGCAATACCCAGGATGGGGTAAAAGCTTTCAGTCCCCAGAAGTGGGAAGCTCAGTGTGCTGTATACAAGGCTTTCCCATAGTCATAAGGCTTAAAAAGGTAGATACCTCTTTCCTGCCTCCTAACTCTAGCTAGCAACTGCTGTGTAGCAGAGATGTCTGTTAGTGTGTCCGGAAAGACTGTGTAGTGATCACTTATGCATGGAGTGACAGTGACCACCAGAGGTAGTGGGCAGGCTGGATAGAGGCAAATCCATGAGCTTGCAACTGTCCTCTGCAGGCAGCCACAAGAACTTGTGTCTACCAGACCTGGACTGCAGTCCACAGATGGCCAGACAAGGGGGAGTCTGCTTCCAAAAGCTTTGGAAACTAAGCTGTACCTTGTAAAGGGCAGCCCCTGAGTGGTTCTTGTGTAGCTTTACAGAAGCTTAAGGCAGTATTTGTGTGAGCTGGGGCACAACAGGATTGCTCAGGTGCTCTCTGGCACCATTTGCTTGTGGTTCTGCTGCTGGAAGGTGTTTACAGCAGCATGCTGCAGGGTGATGGAACACTATCAGCTGTGGGCCAGTTCTCCAGCTTGCCTCTCTGGGAAGGCATTCTGAGTAATCTCTAACAGATAACCTTGGGATAACTTGGCCACTCTTCAGCAAACTTCCTATGTTATGACCTTGGTCTCTGGCAGTTTGTCCCTTATGCAGAAAGTAAGAATTTGTTAGGCTGCATCACTGAAGGGAGGGTCTCTTAGAAGGCAGGTTTCATAGTGTAAGAGCCACCATGATGTGAGGCCAAGGTTCCTGCAAGCTCTGAAATACAGAGGGCTGAAGCTGGAGATCACTAGTGTCTAATGGCTTGGAAGTCTATTCCTTAGTATCTAAATCCATGATTCTACCTGATGTAAGGATGGGATGTATACTTAATTTTAGTAATCTATCAACTTGTTTGCTTGCTTCTGAGCTGATGTAGGGAATTGAAGCCATTTGTCTTTGATTGTTGGGTACCAGCAGTGAAGCACAACTTGATAAAGGGAGTTCAAATTGTAAACCAGAGGGAGCAATGGGGTGGTGGCTCTGCTGAATCTTGCTGCTGGTGAGCACAGCCTGGTCACTTCCCTGGACAGTGGCACATTGCATCAGGGCCTGACTGCTCTGAGTCAGAAAGCTCTGGCCTTCTAAGGAATTTCACTAGAACTATGGCTTGAGGATGATAGTGGTGTGTCACCTAGAGAAGGCTATTCCCCTGCTCTAGAAAAGTGTAAGTATGGCTGAAATGACATTCTGGATGCAGGCTGTGTTGGAATGAAGAACTAAGTCCCTGAAGGAAGCTGCTGGCTCTGTCTAAGGCCTGTCTGAAGGGAAGGCATGGCTGGTCTTTGAACCTGGTAGGCTCTGAGAGCTCCTGTAAAGGGTGCCTTCTATAATGTGTTCAGAAATCTCTTCTGAGCTGCTCTGAGTGGAAACAGCCTTAAAATGTTGCAGCAACAAAGCTCTGCCTAGAAAGGGTAAGACAAAACCTGAATTTAGGAGAGGAAGAGACTTGCAATTAATGCAATAAATAGCTTTTTGTAAAGCAAACCTCAGATATCTTTGAGGCTTCTTCTTGGTGGGGCTTTCTTTAGCAGCAAATGTGCAGCAATGAGTAATGTGATGCCAGGTCTCCTGAAAATAAGCTTAAACAGATGGAGTGATAGTGCCATGGTGTTCTTGGGGTTTGGTCCTGCTTCTGAGTGGTTTGCTCTTCACTTTTATGGGAGCCTGAAGAGGTTTTGTCTCCAACTCTTCCTTAAAACTGGAGAGAATTGGGAGATCAAAATTGGCAGTGGTCACCAGGCTGGGCCTATGGCTTGCTGTTTATAACAGGTAAAAGCACTTGACTCTTGCCTTAAAGTACTTTGCCACATACTATAGAAGCAAAGGATAATAAAGAGAACTGTCAGGGTTGTTGCTGTCTTCTAAATGGCATCACAGACTTTGCCTTGCTGTGATCCAAGTAAAGGAGCTGAAGTGCTGGAAGGTGGCTGCTTCTTTTGAGAGAAAAGTTCCCAGATGCCTCTAGTGGGACCTCTATCAATTGATTCTTCAGACTTGAAGCTAACAAGCTTTTTTCCTTTTTTTTTTCCCTGTGTTTGAAAGGAAAGGCTTGTCACAGTGATGTGTGGGTCAGGTCAAGGCTGTCATGCTTGTCCATATGTGCTGTTCCTGGGAGGCAGCAGTTCAGTGCAATGTGGTTTTTATTAACAGCTGATTACCAGCCTGGCTTCACTAAACCTATCTGGTGTTTGCCTAAAGTTTAATACTGTGAATTCTGTTGCAGCTGAGGTCTGTATCTGTAGACCTGAATGTTGATCCTTCTCTCCAAATTGATATACCTGATGCCCTAAGTGAAAAGGACAGAGTGAAGTTCACTGTGCATACTAAGGTAAGATCATGGGGTGGAAAGAGGTCCTCATAAACGTGTGAGTAATCTGCGTAGTTCAAATACACATACTTGTAAAGATGGGCTTGGCAGTGAAGGAAATCTGATTAGATGGAGGTTTTCCACTAAGGGTGGCCTGAGGGGGTGTGTATGTTTATATATGTGCAGTAAGTTTGGATTTCCTAAGACTTGAGCACTCTCTAAATAGAGACAGTGTAGCTGCTGCATTAGACTGTCTTTGCTAAGGCAGCTCGGCATGAGAGGGTAGAGGTGGGGAAACAACCTGCTGTGAAGCTTCCCAAACTGAACTGCCTGGATGCTGTTCCCCAACAGAGCCTTTGCTTGAAATAGTAGTGGGGCTCTCAGAGTGCCAGCTCAGCTAAAAGGGAGTAGGCGAGGCTCTTAGTAGGCAAAATAGCTTCCTTTGGCACTGGACACAACTGTTTCTAAAGGCACTAATTTACAAAACAGTAGGGCTTCTATATCTCTTCTTCCAGACTACTCTGCCAGCTTTTCAAAGCCCAGAGTTTTCAGTTACAAGGCAGCATGAAGACTTTGTGTGGCTGCACGATACACTCACTGAAACTGAAGAATATGCAGGACTCATTGTAAGTACTGCCTAAAAAGTACAATTCTAAATGAAAAACTATGGTGATTGAAATGCACAGTAGTAAGAGCATGAATTTGCTTCATGCAAATGCAAATAGAATTCCTGGGTGCAGAGTCTTGCTGACTTGCCATGACCAGGCAACAGGGCCTCCTTCTGGAGAAGGCTAGAAGTAATTTTGGAAACTTTATTTGCTAGCATTTATCACTAATCAATTCCTTGGCTAGATACCTCCAGCACCTTCAAAGCCTGACTTTGATGGTCCCAGAGAGAAGATGCAGAAGCTGGGGGAAGGAGAAGTGTCTATGACAAAAGAAGAGTTTGCCAAAATGAAGCAAGAGCTAGAAGCGTAAGTTGAATGAGTCCACTGCCAAAAACCTGCACTTAGAGAAGCAATTTTACTTGGTGATAACTGATCCTGGGTGTGACTGCTCTTGAAAGGGGTCTGCTGCTGCATAAGCCCTAAAATCCTGGAGCTGGGGTGTGGCCAAGAGTTTTTCTCCAACTGGAAAATTTCCTAGCTCAAGAGATTGAAAATAGCTTGTGTATCAGCAGCTCTTTCAGAAATTTGCTGCTGAACTGGATAAACTTCCAGCAGTTCTTTGTGTATTGAAGGCAGCTCAACAGAGACCTCAGTCTGTTCTTCCCTTTCAGTGAATACCTCGCTGTCTTCAAGAAGACTGTGTCATCACATGAGATCTTCCTGCAGAGGATTTCTTCTCATCCTGTGCTCAGCAAAGATCGTAACTTCCATGTTTTCCTGGAGTATGACCAGGATGTAAGGCACTTGTATTTTTTTTTTCCTTCTGCTTTCCAAATGAAGCAGGATGTTAGGAGTGCTGTCACTTTCTGGGCACAGTCAGAATGTTATGTAAATCTATATTGCCAGTGCTTGTGAAAGCCTGACCTTTGATCATCTCCCAGCTTTTAGATCTTTTTCAGCTATAAATCTCAGAGCTTCTTAGTCCCCTTCAAGCTGGTTTGAAAGCCAACTTTCTATGTTTTGATACCTAGAACAAGTATGGTTCAGCTGTACCTGTGTTGTGTGTTAAATGTCCTAAAATTGAGGAATGGAGGTTAAAGTTAGTACTGTAGCTGTTTTGTCACACCTAATGACAGATGCTAGTCCAAGGTATGTAAGGAGGACCTGAACTGTTTATCAGAACAGGAAGAATCTGTGGCTTGGAGTAATTGAACAGTTAATCAAGGCATTTGTTACATGGACCATCCTTAGCTTATTAAGGGTTTTATGGAGAACTTGGAAAAGAGCTTGTTCTGTCATGCTAGATATAAATGATCTGGTTGCACTTCAAGTGTTGAAACAGTCACTTCCCCCCTCGTGGGATAAACTTAAAGCTGTCTTGGCCTCTTTTGCAGCTGAGTGTTCGGAGGAAAAACACAAAAGAGATGTTTGGTGGCTTTTTGAAAAGTGTGGTAAAGAGTGCTGATGAAGTCCTGTTCTCTGGAGTCAAGGTAAAGTGGTTGATTTTCACCTCTTCTTTACCCTCATCTTACTGTTTCTTGCTTCCTGGTCAGAGAAGTTCACTAGCCCTGCTTCAGGCTTGAGGTATGTGAGGCTCAGCTACCAACCTTCCTCCTTACTGCTGGCCCAAGTTGGGTGGAGTAGCTTATTTCTACAGAAGTTAAAATTAATAAGACACTGAAGCTGCAGGCTGTTAAATATTCAAGTGTATATTTAAAGTTCCTGGTGGGTGTACAAGAGTTACCTTAACACTTGAAGGAAGGACTGCTGGGTGCTCTTGGGTTTTTTGGTTTTGGTTTTTTTTAGGGATGTTTGTTTGTTTGAGCTCTGAACAGATGTGGTTTATAGGCTTCTGCTCACACTAGAGGAGATCAAATACCAAAGACTTCTGTAGCTGGTACAACTTCAGCTTTTTTATTATATTGCCATGGTAGCTCCTTCTTTTAGACTTGCTGTTTTAAACACAATGTTCTGAACCATTACAGCATGTATAAAGTTTCACAGCCATACCTAAACAAGCTTGTGACCTGCTTGCTGCTTGGCTACTGTTTTGCAGCAGGCCTGGGAAATAAAATTCCAACAACTGGTAGCCTGAAGGGCTTGCTGGTTGCTTCAGACAAACTGCAGTGTTGAATTGAGTCCCTTTTCACTTGATAGTGAAAAAGAAACTTGTCAAATGCTTGGAAAACCCTTGGCTTGGGACCTTGTCTTGAACTCGGCTCTTAATAGAGATTGATGGATGTAGTGCTCAGATGGTTGTGATTATTTCTTTGATCCCTCCCTAAACAGAGAAGAGTTTGTATTCTGTAGTGCTGTAACTGACTTACCAGGTCATCTTCTCTTTCAGGAAGTAGAAGACTTTTTTGAGCAAGAGAAGACTTTTCTTGTAAACTACTACAGCAGAATCAAGGATGCATGTGCAAAAGCAGATAAGATGACAAGATCTCATAAAAGTGAATCTTTTCAAAGACCTTTCTAAAGACCTTGCAGTCTAGCTGATTTCAGCCTGAAAACCTTGTCTTGTTCTTGCAGATGTTGCAGATGACTATATTTATACTTCAGCTTGCTTGAACAGCCTGGCATTAGAAGAACCTACAGTTATCAAAAAGTAAGCAATTCTAACTGTTCATAAACACATCCTGAGTCTTGGAATATCAAGTTCCTCCTGTAAAATACAGAAGATAATCATAGCTGAGTTTCTTGAATTGGAAGCAAATGGCATTTGAAACCTTTTCCCTCTACTGCTGGTGCAGCAGTTGCATCTGATTCTTAACTAGGTGATCTTCTGCCAGTTGTGCCCTGGTGCTGAATTATACCAAAGCTCCTTCTGAACAGAAGTAGTCTTGATTTTTTAAATTTTTTTTTTTTTATGTCACAAAATCCTAGAGAGTATGGGAGAAAAGTGTTATACACTTGTGCTGTAATATGCCACTAAACACAGCCACAGGTTATACTAGGCCTGTGTTATCTTCTGGACATATGAAGTTCCAGAATAGTAGGGTTTTTAAGCTATGGAAACCTAGTCACCTTTTCTGAGGTGAATTCTTTCACCTTGCTAAGCTTTGCTATCTATTTAACAAGGCCCTGCTAAACAGAGGACAAAACAAGACCCTTCATCTCTGTTGGAGGGTAGCAGAGGAGAAAATCTCTGCAAGGCCTTTGTGTTCTGGAGATGAGTGTTGGTACTTTAGAGCAGGTAGACACCATTTAGTTTGTT